>PQXJ01000237.1:0-57059 GCA_004786225.1 Botryotinia narcissicola | reverse complement strand
AGGCACGTGTGGATGTATGGATGGGATGTATGGATGTATGGATGTATGGATGTATGGATGTATGGATGTATGGATGTATGGCTTATGAGGGGTGAGTTGCAGTGGATGGGATGCGATGGGATGGAGTGGGATGGAGTGGATGGTATGGAGTGGATGGGATTCGTTAATGCGGAAGTTTGTGTCTTGCTTCGTGTTGGATGAAATTCTGGGGTGCAATGAGTGATGAGGGTGGGTTTGATGGCATTGGTGATGGTGCAATGGTGGGGAAGATGATGGGACAGATGATGATGGTGATAGTCCGGGTGATGTATATGAAGGCGGAAGGTGGTTAATAGGATAGTTGAGAAAGTGGATAGTGAGCGTGATGCATGTGATGAAGGTGATAGAGAGAGAGTAGTAGTGCTAGTACTACCGGGGTGTGAGAAAAGAAATAACAGATGAATGAGAATGAGAATTAGGTGGTAAGAGGAATCAGTAAACATGGGAAGTTGCTTTTTTCAACATGGTATTGGATAGATTCTGTGATGATTGCTTGTTTAGCGGCGGTCATGGATGGCGCTGGTCATGCGCTGAAGATAAGAGAGTGGATAGTGGATGTGAGTAGATAGAGGATAGACAATGGGCAAGTGAAAATGGTAGAGGTCGTAGAGGGAAGAGAGACAGATGAAGAGTGGGGAACTGAGTGTAGACAATTGAGAGGTCATGAATGGGTGGCGGGTGAAGAGTGAGATCTGGTATTCAGTATGTTTTTCGGGAATCAAAAAAGAGAAAGAAAAAGTAGGGGATAGAGGGCAGAGGATAGTCGGTGAAGATTGAGAATTGATTCTCATTTTGTTCTTTTTAGAGTGGAAGGGATAAGAAGTTTTCCAATGTTGTAGTGGACTCTGAAATAGCCAGTTGCATCTGCAGATGCTTTTTTCTTACCAAAGCAATTTTTAACAAACGGTAAAAGTCTCACACCAACAGGAAGCTACTGATACTGAATTTACTTTTTCAATCAAAATTTGTCGTTGAGGACAACCGTGACGGTTGAACACCCTTCATTTTCGATGAGATGAAGCCACCCGTGATGATATCAGAATTTCTGGGAAGCAATGCTCTTTTCCGAGAACTTTGATTTGATGCCATCTTCTTTCCACTTTTTTTCTGCCTTCATCTGAATAACGATTATATACATCATTGATCATGTCTTCCTTCGAATCATCGACTCATGTTTCCGGGTAGGATACAATGACTGCACCACCTTTGAGACTTTTATCACTTGGTAAGAAGCAAATCACTTCGTTAGGCTCCCGACAACCGCTAATTAATGATCACAGATGGTGGGGGTATTCGAGGACTATCCGAGCTGATCATCCTTGACGATATTATGGACCGTCTCAAATACGCTCTCAAATCTCCGGTCGATTTATTACCAGCAGATGATTTTGATATGATATGTGGAACAAGTAATGGAGCGTAAGGCTCACTCTCAATGACTTCCCAGCTTGGGATAGGTTCTTACCAACTCTAGTTTGATCGCACTGCTCCTTGGTCGACTCTGATTTTCAACAGCAGAAGCTATCAGATGCAATGCTTCTTGGGGAAAGAAATTTTCAAAAACAAAAGATCGAAAAGTGTTCACGGTTACGCATTTGAGTCATCAAATATGGAGAGAGCGGTCAAAAATTTGCTAGAAGTCAAATATGGGCATGGCCATGGCAACGACAGGATGCTTGCGGACGAAGAAGAAACTCGCCACTCTTGCAAAGCGTATGTTTCACCTTCGAGAATTCTTTTGTAATGCTAACTTTCTCGTCATCTATAGCTTCGTGTGTGCTGTCAGCTCAAGCCATGTGGAAGGGGACCCCACCAAGTTTCGTACATGGTCAGTGGCTAAAGATCGAAGTCCCAACTGCAAGATTTGGGATGCAGCTCGAGCAACTTGTGCAGCCTCTCGTTTCTTTCAAAGCATTCTCATTGAAGAGAACGGGATTGATGAAGAGTTTGTTGACGCTGGTCTTGGCTGCAATAACCCTATAAAGCAGCTGATATCAGAAGCGAAGTCCGAATTTGCACAAATGAGGGCTGTTGCATGCATTTTAAGTATTGGTGCTGGCATCCCCAAAGCTCTTGACTTCACGAGACTAAAGTCATTGACGGAGAAAGTGGCTCCTATGAGCCTTGTGAACGTCTTGAAAGGCATGGCAACATCAACAGAGAAAGAGGCTGCCGAGATGGAAAATAAGTTTGCCAATGTTCCTGGCGTTTATGACAGGAGTAATGTTGGCAGAGACATTGGAGATATTGGTCTTGAAGAGTTGGAAGAGCTTGGACAAGTCAAAAGTCATACGAGAGCATAACTTCGAAAGGACGGCATCAGTCGTCAAATTGATGGCATTGTGGCGGGGTTGACACACAAGACTCAGCCGGGAATCCAATTATATCAGCTTGGTGATTAGATATGATTTGGCATTTCATTTTCAAGGCTAATAAACTTACACAATCATGTAGCACTACCCCCAGTCACTCAACACATCTGCTTTCCACGCTCCCAAGCTGATCGACATGGCTTCATGCCTAGATCTTGCATGCATGCAATTGACTGTATGTTTCATGATGTGTTGCTAAAACGATCATCGAAAACTATAGTTCTCCAAGGTATGGGGGGGGGGGTCTGGGAAAACCCAACTTGCATTACATTACTGTCGAAAAGCAGTATCGCAAGGCGGTTTTAATGCTGTGCTGTGGATTGATGGCACCGCGAAGACATCAATTGATCAAAGCTTCAGTAGAATCGTAGACTCAATCATTAGAAAATCCTTGGGATCAGTCGATATAACATCTTTTCCAGTCCTAGTGCGTAAACAAATTGAAATGTGGAAAGAGCCGTGGCTTCTCGTCTTTGACAACTTCGATGATCCCGCAAATTGTGACATCACCAAATATCTTCCACAAAGGGATTTTGGTCTCATCATCGTAACGAGTCGTCATCCAGCAGCCAATGATCTTGGTTACCAATACCTATTGGCGATCTGCTCGAGGAAGAAGCTATGAATCTACTTTTCCACCGGACCAAAAAAGAGAGAACGCATGGCAATGTAGAAGATACCCGCAAGATTTGTTGCCATCTTTCATGCTTGGCATTAGCAGTGAATCAAGCTGGGGCATACATCAAGTCTACAGGAATAGGCCTCAGTCTATTTATTGAGCATTTCGACAAGTAACAAGAAAACATTATGGCCTGATCTCTCCCCCTAAAGAATTACAAAACATTGGACCCAGCGGCCCCCGATCAGGAAATAACGCTCACTATATTCACTACATGGGAGTTATCCTACAACCGTATATCTGGTTCCAAAGAGATTATTGAAACCAAGAGACACTTTCTTCTTATCAGTGCCTATTTCGGTGGCAGTTGCATAGACGAGTGTGTCTTCCGCCAGTTTTTAGAGACGAATTTTGAGAGACCATCATGGATCAATATATTTCAGGACCAAGAGACATATGAGTGGAACAACTCTGCTTTTTTAGCAGTGGTCACAGAGCTTCGAGGTCTCAGTTTGTTCCGATCGAATTCAGTATTATCGCAAGGAGCGGTCTATTCGTTCCACCCAATGACTCGAAAATGGGCGTTATATCGTCAGTCTCGAACCGAAAGGCAAGATCTTGCATTGGAGGCTATGGCTATACTTGTTAATTCAAACTTTGATATGCCTGCTGATAAAAACTTAGTTTACCCGTCGACCGTCACAATGCAACACAGTCTGCCACACATTGAATCTTGTTTTCTTAGTTGCGAAGAATTTGTTTCTGAGTCACAAGCTATTGGAACTCCTAGAACTAGAATGATTGGTTATAGTCTGACTGCATGTTTCTATTCATACAGTTGCTTAGTTAAAGCAGAACTAATTTTAAAGAGAATTGTACTTTGCTTTATGAAAGACACTCCAATCATCTGGATATACAGTCTGTGCAGCCTCTCAGTGGTGTTGACAGGATCCTTTCGATTCCAAGAGGCTATCGAACTACTGACTGAAGCTTTAGATTCCTTGCCGGATCCTCCAATGGGTACGTGGTGTGAAGGTAGACTTTTGCGATCTCTTGCATTAGTTTATCAACAAATGGCAAGATCTGTTCCAAGAGAACAAAGAAAGCTTTACGAAGCTTGCACTACTTTTTTGGAGATAGAGAATAAACTCCTCCATCACATTGAAAAGTTCTGGGGAGAACAAATTTGGTTGAAGCGCCATATTTCCAAAAAGCTTTATCGAACATTGCAAAGCCTAGAGCCCAAGAAGAAATGTCATCTTGAAACTCCTTCCTTTGCCGAGAAAATACATCTTTGATCCTTGCGGTTGCCCACATCTGTCTTCTCTTTCAAAACTAGGCAACTTAAACCTGCGGGAGGCCAAGTAAAGCAGGAGAAGCCAAGCCCTGGACGTGAGCGCCAACTGACGAGGCGATCGATTGTGGCTGGCGAAGACGAGAAGAACTGCAGGCAAAAGACATCTGTTCTCCACGAATCCTTTCAAACGAGAGTCGGAATATTAAGCGTTGCCGCTTTTCAGCAGGAACTGCTTCTGCTCTGCATTTTACACTGTGCGAACAGCCGCATTTGCATGCATGGTAGTCCCTCCTCCAAGCATCGGGTTTACCTCGGCTAATTACCCCACCTTCCTCCACCACTGTTTTTTATTTTTCCGTCTCATCTCCAACGATACCACCAAATCTACAGAACTCGATCCAGCTTCACCAAAATGCCTCTTTCATTCCCTATCTTCACTGATTCTCCAGAAGTCCTTCAAAAGGATCTCAGTGGATCAAATAAACCACAATATGTGATCTTTTTCGCCTCCCTCAAGCCTGAGACAAACGAATCTTGGTGTGGAGATTGCCGAAGCGCCGAAGGTCCCTTGACTGAGAAGCTTCATGTAGCTGCAAAGGAGAACAGGGTTAAGCTCATCTATGGAGGATCTCAGGCTGAGTATGTTACCGTTACCCGGAAGCTTGACCCGAAGAGAGTCTGGGGTCACTGGTGTATATGAAGTAGCGAGAATGGGAAGCTAATGGAACTACCTTGTTAGATGGAGAGATTTGTCGCCGGGAAAGAAAAGTCTTTGGAGAGACGAGCCATGGGGTATCGATAGATTGCCTACTGTGGTGAAGATTACTGGGGAGGTGAGTTGCTTCTAATCCTTACTGGCTACTCCTTAGCTCATGTGGTGTAGAAATGGGAGAAATTGATTGAGGAAGACTGTTATAATGATAAGAAGTTGAGTGCTTTTGTCGAGGAATAGTGATTCGAAGAAATTTATGGAGGAGTGCTCTCTTACAACTATTGTAGCTTGCTTTTTCACTATATACATCATGAATTTCCATTACTACAAATCGTGTTGTCTGCGTGGCTTATGTTAAGCATAATCTTTATTCTCTATTCAAACAATTATTAGTGAAGCAGCTTTTTTAAAAATATAAAAAACCCATCAATCACGGGGCCCCAAATGATTCCCAGTCTCTACTTCCAGGCCTCTCCTGAGCTGGCTCTCGGTGATCCATGTCATTACCATAATCCTGCTCAATCAAGCAATCTTCCCATCGATAGAATTCCTCCTCGAATGTACCAACTCTTTCTTCTAGCTGGTACCCAGCACTCTTCATTTCATCTGCGCTTTCGTTTGACTTTAGTCTCTTGGATCTTTCAAACGTTTCAGCCTCCGGTGTCTTCCTTTCTGGAGCCTTCCTCTTTCCAAGTGCCTTTCCACCAAGACTGACGCGTAACATATCCTTGGAAAGATTGTCCCATTCTTCATTAGGCTGTCCGATTTGTGCGATTGTGTCGATTGCCAGTTGAGCAGATGGAAACATTACTCGACCGGTTAGTTCGTCGCGCCATTGAAACTTGTCGACAAAGTACGATGGTAGTGTATGTCGTACGATACCGGTAGTATCTAGCTGAACATACCGATCCCTTCCATCGCCCTTTCTCTTCCGTGATTTCTCGCTCAATTTTTCACGATCTTCCAAAGCCTCTAGTGCTACCATGGCCGCTCATGCGCGATGTAATAGGACATCCTCCACTCTTGATACTTTTTCTGGCTTTGAAAATAGGCGCTGCCAGCAGACGTGAAGAGTTCGTATCCAAGTTCTTGCGGGTGTACATCAATCATCCTCCTACTGGGATAAGCAACAACAGACAAATGCACGAGAGGAGTTCCTGTCGGCAACTCCGGAATTGGCACTGGCGATACATAGCGTATTGATACAGGTGTATCGGCATCGTAGCGTCTGAGAGCAATACCAGCATGCCATCTTTTCTCAGAGAATACCAGAGCCGACAAAGGTGCAGTTGGACATACAGTTCTCTCTCCTAGTAGTGCAGAATTTCCCACGTGGTAATCAGGAGGTGGATTTCCGAGCAAGAAGAGCACAGTAAACATGTTGGCATGATCTCGCTCGTCGACGTGGCCGTGTCCAAATTTTCGAAGTCCATCCATCCCTTCATTTATCTCGAGATAATTTGCCTGTATACTGGTGATGGTGTTATTCTTGTCAGCGCCGATCGTGAGAGGAGGACGTTGTAGTCGACGCTTCGCTCGAAATTCATCTTTCATACCAGGCGTGTAGGTCTCGAGTAAGGCATTGGCGATGCTTGTGAGCTCTACTGTCAAATCCCGATTATCTCTGTCAACATCTTTTCGAATTATGACTCCGTTTTGGATGCTGTGTCGTCCTGTACACTTTTGTACAGTGATTCCGAGCTCGTAGATCTTTGCACGATCTTCCATGAATCTATGGCTTCGTACCTTAGTCATCGTAGCATGTAGCTTCGGCTGAAAGTCGCGATGCAGCATCTTTTCTCTGACTTTAACTAGGCGGTCGAGAAGACCAGCCTTCTCAATCTCGGCTGCAGAGAGGTATGTGTGGTCGAATCGCTTGCCATCAGGAGCATTGGGAGCTGCTAAAAAATGGCAAACAACTGGCTCTAGTCGAATGTAGCCAATATCGTTAAGCTCCTCGTCGGTATGTTGTCTACCTACGTCCAGTTCTGGAGGGATCGTGGAAGACAGTTTTGCTAGTTTAGTGCACCTCAACTTCGCGTCAATTGTGTGGAGCCAGTATCCAGAGCCATTATATTTGACGTTGTCGTGGAAACTAATAGTGAAGGGGCGTGATTGGTCCATGGTGCTATATCCTGTATGGAAAAGTTTCAGGTTCTTCGAGGTCAATAGAAGCTCTTATATACCAGTCATCCATGTGCCGAAGAACTTCTGGCGAACTAAATTGGAAGTGAATACTGTGACTTTGAAGATCTCAATACAGTAGCCTCCTTGTTATATGAGATAATTGAATCACAGACGGGATAGCTTGCTCCTAACTATTCACGATCTAGTATGCGAGAAGGATGTTTAAACCATGTGTATCCAAGTATCCATAGATTCACCCCATTGGATCTGACTTCCATTATACCTCTATGCTATTTGATACTGGGTCGAGAAGTATTAATGATTCCTTGAGATTACCTAAGCATAGTTGAAACTGAACATGAGTAATTTATGACTACTGTGTTAGCTGATCGAGGACCTTTTCTGGAATTCAGATGCTCGTTTGAAGAAGTCTCTTATGTCTGTTAATAGGTGATTGCTTCTGCTATAATGACAAAATGTGAAATCAATAGAACCGAAGGTTCTGTAAGTCAAATAATCATTAATAGTGGGTATTTTACAAGCAATTTCTCAAACAGAACTCCAAATAATCTGTAGAATCTGTAACTGTCAGTATCAACTTGATTGAGAAGTATCAAGTATTTTAATTCTATTATAATTGTAATTGTTTCTTAATCATTATTATCTAGGTAGGTATGGGAAGCTGGAAATTGTAAAAGAAAGCGCTAGCTAATACAGTGCCCTCGTTATGATCACATGATCGATATCCCGACAGCAACCCAGAACACACAACCAGTTTTATCCGTTGCTATTTCCTCCTCAATATCATTACACTGGACGAATACACTTCAATAACCCACTCTCCAGTCTTCTCTGCAGAAGTATCAGGTCACCAATCATCGGTGGGCACCCAGCCGGGATTTGCAGGAACAGTATCTACAGCTGGATCAAACGCGCGAGGAGAATCTAGTTCCGTGAAAACTGTGTCGCCTTTGTAGTCGCCAAAACCATCATATGCCTGTGCTATATCTTCCTCCAAGTCAGTAAGCTGTTTGCACGGCTCAGTAGTAACCAACGCGATTGTCTTAATGGCCATATCGCGAGAGGGATATGTCTTTTCTCCAGTGTCAGGGTCGATCCACCAGAATAGCCCAATAAACCAATCGAGATTGGTAGTTCTCAAGTCTTCCCAGCCTGCAAGATCTTCGTAGTACGCGTTGAAATTTTTTGTGGCAGCCCTCTCTTCGTCGGTGCGCAAGACTCTCTTTGTTTTGCCGGTTTTTGTTGGAAGGGGTTCTTCAGTATTATTCTTGTCGATTTCATCCTCCAACTGCTTGAAGTATGCTACAGATTCCTCCTCTGCGTTATGAGAAAGATCGTCAACACCGTGCCAGAACATGCCTGGGGTAAAAGTCATCATCCACCACCAGTTTCGGATCCATTCAGGGAAGTGCTTTTGTAGAAGTACCTTAGTTTCAAGCGATGCGATCAGCTTGAATAATACCTCTTGCTTAATAAACAGCCTTAATTTCCATTCCTGGTGCGTTCGGATATTTTTGAAGACGTGAAGGCCCTGTGGTTGCCATATCTCGATGTTTAATTCCTTGAACCTAGGAACTAGAAGTCTGCGAGTTGGATATACTACCATGTTACATCTCATCTTGTTTCCGGCTGCGAGAGGACTTAATTCAGGCAGCGGGACCGATGGAGTTGGTAATCGTAGCGGATGACCTGGGCCTACCCACTCTGGATAGAATCCTGAGCCAGTACCACAGTGCCATGTTCTTCCAGAAAAGATATACACCTGGAATGGAGATGCAGGGAGTATAGTCCTCCAAGTAGTATTGATAAAATGACCAGGGCAGTACCAATCGTCGAAGTTTGACATGAAGAACACGACGGAATAGGAAGTTGGTTGATCGTCTTTATCGCAATGTAGATGCGCCTTCCCCTTCAAAGCATCTGAGATGACCATTCCTTGCTTTGTATAGTTGAGCTGAATAGAGTTGAGCGTTGTATTCGGATCTTCGCTGAAGGTCATCGCTGTATTCCGATGCCATTCAATATCTTGAAAAGAATGGGTATTCTCGTACCCAGGGATCCAGATATCAAGCAACTTCTGGCCTAGATCGCGAGCTCTATGAAAGAAATACTTCTTCGAATCGTCTGTATCTCGACGTAAAATCTCTGCCAGCTGAAGTCTCTTGACTCCGTGTCCTGGTTGCTTAGTAACTCTAACTTCATATTGCATACCCTTCCACCTTTGGTAGTAGCTATATTTTCGTTGCATTATCGCTGCCAAGCCAGTCTGAGAGTCTGGATGAAGAGCAATCTCACGAAGCTTGCCAAGTTCCTCCAGAAGACCACATTGCTCTAGCTCTATCTCGCTAAGTCTGAGATGGCTTGTAAAGCGGGTGGGAGGCTTATCTTTATGGAATGCTTCAAATTGGTGCTTCTCGCCACCCTTCATGAAGTGGTAGCCAGCTTTATCTAGCTCTTCCGCCGTGTGATATCTAGATTCTGAAAGGATAGCAGGAATTTGGTGGGTAATTCTTAACCGTTCATTGACGGTAAGCTTTCTTGGATAGTCGACCAGGCTGTAAATCCACGTGCCGTTCTCATATCTTCTCTTGTAAATATCTTTTCGGAGCTCGATTTGGTTACTCATGGCTAATTGTAGACTGAAGCTGATTCTTTGCGTCAATGTGTGATGAAAGTAAAGGAGATTCAAAGAAAACTTGTTGAAAGTTGTGTTCGTTGCAGCAAGAAACAGGATTGTTGAAACAATTGAATCTCCAATACAGCAGCTGTGGGCCGAACATGATCCGGTGTATCATGACAACAAATACTCAGTTAAACTCCTTTTGTCCAATTAAAATGAGAGAATTACAATAAATCCGAGTTTATATACAAATTGTTATCTAACTTACAAAGAATGAGCCTCGGAAACGAAGCGATTGGTGAAATTTTGTGAATTGAATGCCCATTCATTTCAAGATGCATTGCGGTACACCTATCTAGCTAGTTCAACCACCAACGATATTCAAACTTTAGTATATGAGATTCATGCAATAGACTTGTACATTGAATTCAATCATTGACAGAGACCTTCTGATGTCCCAGATGACCTTGACAGAGAGGCAAAGCTTGTTAGTGGTATGAATAGAGGTTATCTCCCAGAACAGACGGAAAAGATCATTCTTATATCTAGATAGACATCCAGCAAACCGCTAGGTCATAGAAACCCCCGAAAAGTTGCGCGTTACTAGAAGGTTCAGAATTCCGACAAAAAGTAAGAACCTTCGCTGTTATTTTGCAATTTTCTGAATGAAAGTACAGTGCTAGAGTATCGGAAACTTTTGTCAAATTACTAAGCCCATCTCTAACTTTTGTATGAAGAGGAAATCAGTCACAAACAACGTGGAGTAATCTTCAGAAATCAATCAATCCCACCAGAATAAAGTTGATGAAATTGACTCACTCATTACAAGCTATACAAGCTAGGAGAATTATTCCAGCATTAACTTCCAATCGTGGAGCAAAACGATAAACACGAGAGTAAAGTCTTGATGAACACTCTTTCATGAAGGCATTTCAGTTAGAGTCGAAGACCGAAATTATACAAGTTGAATCCTTCTTGAGAAACTGTTTATATGTGATTCTTAGATTAGTCACCGCTGTATGATGAACCACCATAGCCGCAAATATGACAGGCGTGAAACAAATAACGATGTGGCAATCAATTGTCCGTCATGCGATAGCAAGATTCACAACTACTTGGCGCTTGCTAGCGATTTTAGGATAAATTGCGCCTGGTAAACATGAATAAGTGTTCTGCTTACCGAGATAAGCCCAAATATCTCATTTGGGCATGAAAAGCCATATAGCAATCGATACAATGATGGCCCCCATAAAGATGACAATATGACAAATATACTTGAAAGATATGCCCCCCTTATCCTAGATGATGCTACCTCGATTTTCAAGACTACTGTTGGGAATGCTACAACAAAATTCCTTGCTTTGATAGTGGAGCTTATAATTTTCTGCTTGGCAAACTGACTGGCTTCCGGTTGTTGCCAGCATTGGCCGTATACGGAGAGTGTATGCTAGTCGCAATTGAAGTACAAAACCTTGGGTGTAAGAACACTTCTCTGTACATAGAATCGTGACATTCGACATCTGGCAAGCACGGGGAGAATCTTGGCGATGATATCAAAGAAGATAAGACAAGATTTGAAGGTTAGAAAAAATAATATAATTTCGCTATCCACTGGTGATCCAATGTTATCAAGATACAATGCTTGATAGTCGCTGATTTCGTACCGATCCCCCCTCATCTGGATAGGATCACGCACACCAGGTGTGAACTTCATATTTGCTCGTTACAACTTTACAGCTATCAATAGATGTAGCTAGTTGAAAATTCACTTCTTCTCCTGCTAGTCCTGCAACTCAGCTTCGTCTTTACGAGCCCCTTGTCCGGAGGGACCTCGAAATAGCTAGCTGTCCTACCAAAAGTCTCAATAGGTGTGTATTCGCCCATGTAGAATATCTAGCTACCTAATACAACATCCGTGGTGTCTTACCAATCATCCTCGTCGATTAGTGGTTCTAATAATTCATCTTCGTCAGATGAGTAATGAGGCGACAGAAGTTCTAGTCTCGGAAAGACTTCATTTATCAACGGTCCATTGTGATTGCGCCAGAAATCTTCACCATCCAGAGGTGGAAATACCTCGCCATGAAATTGAGAAAAAGTCCATCGTACTCTCTACGACAGCAGATGCACCTGTCTCTCGATTGACCATCAATAGACTCGGAGTTAATCCACCGCACCATACAACCCATATGGAAGAAATGTCCACAGTTTGGAATGAGTCAGGCTGAAGGATGGGCATCAGAATATCCTTCCTGACAAATGGGACAAATGTCATCATCTTCCGGTTCAGATTTTTCTTTCAGTATTCTGGCGGGGGGACTATCATTATCTCGACTATCGTCGGTTTTTGGAGGTAAGACCGCAGGTCTCAAAGTAGCAGCTTCAAGACTCCGATCATCTGCTCTAAGACGATTGTTGGAAAGATGTGGCTGAGAAGTTCTTTGCACAACTTGCATGGCACTTTGATGTAACCGCCTTTCTCTGGCTTGCATCTCACGAAAAGCGGTCGCAAACAGCGGAAGATGAGGGATTCCAAATAAAATAAAGTCGTCATCGAGTGAGCGCGGTGGATGATCCTCATCGGCAGGGTCTTGAAGCATAGGCAAGTCGTCTATTGCCATGTCCCCAGGGAAACAAGAACCATGAGGGACTAAGAGAAAAGTAAGATCCAATCATGTAGTTGTCGCAAAAAAGGATAATTGACTTACAGGTTCGGGAGAAAACAAAGCGCTCTAACAATTCGTTTTGCTGATCAAGATTCAAAAAATTACGAACCCCGGCACGCAATTCTCGCCCGTATATTAGGAGATCTCCTCGAATCCGTATCTCCAGATCTTCCCGGCCATTTTGGTGCAGGAAATTAATAATCTCGGGAATCCGTGAACGGTAGACCATTTTTGGGAGGTGATATGATCCTAAGAATGATGTTTGCCGAGTTAGGATTGTGTCTATTGCAAAACGATTTTTGTTGCAACATTGTTAATTTTGTTCACTTGATGTGGTAGGTACGATCGGTCAGTGTCGCCACCGATTCTTCTCTCGTTTCATCACCCACTTTTATTATTTAAATACGACTTTGAATTGATCTCAAAGTTCCCTTGTTTCTTTCTATATTTAACTTAATGACCGGCTATTGTTGTTTTCTCTTTCATTTGCACAATAAAAAGTACTCGTCAAAAGAAAGGAACAGAAAAGCTCACTGTGGTGGAGGTGATATTGGAAAGCTTTTAGATTATTCTGACCAAGTGCCAGCGTCTTGCATTTCTTAAAAAGATTTCTTAAATGTTCTCTAAGAGGACGAAGGATCGGAAGAAGCAAAATGAGCATCTCGACTAGATCTTACTTCTCCCCCTCGCGACCACATCAGGTCGCTAAAATCTTTTTGTGAAAACACGCGAGGATATCCATCCTGTCGTACCCATGCAGAAAATCATATCTTCTTGTGGGCTTCGTCAACTATCATACATAGACTTGGCCTATCTTGCCAACAGTTCTATGAGTGGTATTTGATCCTGAGCAAAAGCAACGATCGTTGAAGGTTGACTTTGTTGACTCTGGAAAACCCAAAGCAGTTATTCGATTTTATGCCCGGTGGAAAGCGGCCTGCGCCAATTCTTACAACCGCGGTCTTTTGGGGACACTTTGGCTGCCAGTGTTAAACTGGTTGTACGAGGCGAGATTGAGTTTATGCTGTTGCGTACGCTTGTACACACAACTATTAAGGCAAGCACTCAACACTTGCTTCTGCTGTTTCTATGAACCCAAACTCTTAACATTAGATACCAGCAACATAAGCCTACACCACCATGAGTACAGGGATCCGATTCCAGAGCTTCGATATTATTCTGGTTTCAGGATCATAGAAGAGCTGCTGTACCTTCGCCGACTGTCGGTTTCCTTGGTTTCCTTCATCTGTAAAAGCTGCCAAAATGTTTCGGATTGGTCTCGGATGGTTTTCGCAGATACCTGTTATTATTCCTAGAACATTTTGAAATGGGAATCTGAGCATTTCAAGAATGCTCAGTAATTTATTGTTCATATTCATCGACGAGATGGGTTGTCTGTTCATTCTATGTATGTTCATCAGGTTATGAACGATGTTTAACTTCTATGAAAATCTTCTGGAATTATTGGTTGTGATGAAAAGTTTCATCAGATTACACCGCTGCCCAAATCAAATTCTGCCATGATCGTCACTCTTGGTATCAAAACCTTATCTGCACTACTCAACACTCAGTCCCTCACTTATGAAGTTTTTGGGCTTGGAATTGCAGATCACACATCCTATTCATTATTTGCACTCTTCGTATCAACTATATCCTCGAACTAGCCTGAAGACTAAACAACGGTGTTTATCATGGCGCGCATCTTTTACAACCCGTCGAGCCTATTAACCCACCGGACCTACAGTGTATAGATAAAGATCTTGCCTTTCTAATGGCCCGTATCCTTCAATCAATAATGACTATTGCCTTGGTAAAGTCACTCAGCGAACAAAATAATTAAGTTATAGCTAGTGCTGGCGGGGTACAGATTGGTCTTCATGCTAAGCAGGCTAGGATGAAAGCGACGTGTGATTAGAACTTACACGATGATATGCTTAGGGATATTCAGGAATGGAGCGATGGGGAATAAGGGCGGATGTATCGGTATAATCTTCGTATCCAGTAGAACGTAATTGAGTTTCAGCGAAGCTTGGCTAGTCCAGAGGCTATTACTCTCTCTTTTTGTATTTTATTTTGCTCCGACGTTTATTCCCCCATTAAATTTCTGGAACGAGATCCTTTCTTCGCTATTTGGTATACTCTGAGTTTACCTCCCATTCTTAATGAATGAGCTGAAAATTGTCTCATTGGAGTTTCCTGTCTTCGAAGCTACCAATAAATTAGGAGAAAACTTGAGACTGGGCTGTTGTTGTATAGTTTGCATTCTCATTAACCGTCATATGTTACTAGTTCCGGTAGTGCAATTGATGGCTTCGTATATTATATCTCAAACAAGTGTTGACAGCGGTCCTAGCTTTCAGGTCTCGCTTTTATACTGATTGCATATGTCATAAGCTTAGCTCTAACGTGCATGCTAATTATAAGGTTATTTTTTCCTTCAACATTTACGGCTGATGCATGTGTTCTGACTCAATGACATCAACAAAAAACTAGTCAGTAATCTACTTAACTCGTTGATTCCCAGCACTCATGCTTTAATGTCAATTCACGAAAAACGATCCCAAATGTCGGCTAATCAGTAAGAACACATTTACTAAATTATTAGCGATTGAATGCTAAATTATCTCCCAGAATGGAGAAGCAGAGTCAGGGTGTGACTGGTTCAAAAATGAGCAACGATACGATTGCTGCGAATCCAGCTCGTTCGGAGAGTGCCAAAGAGGGAATATCTCCAACCGCAGATTCGAGAGTAAATAGTTTCGAAAAAGGGAACGATGCAGATGAAGAAGAGCCCACTGATGAGGAGAAACAGACGCTGCGACGAAGTAGGATAATAACCGCATCACATCTTAGGACACTGAATAGCTGACAATGTTTTAGTTGGTGATAGTTTGCCCATGTCCGCTTGGCTTGTCGCTATCGTAGAACTGTGTGAGAGGTTCTCATACTATGGTTGTGTGGGACTATTTCAAAATTATGTTCAGCGTCCACTGGATGGTTCCTTGGGTCGTGGTGCTCTCGGTAAGAATTCAATATCTTAGACCTGTGACCATTTGTTAACTTTATAGGTCTCGGACATCAAACTGCGACAGCTCTTACTGTCTTCTTTTCCATGTGGTGTTACTGTAAGTTATGCTAATCTTCACTGTTACTGTATAATTGCTCATATTCTTACTAGTCACTCCAATCTTTGGTGCCATCGTTGCCGATCAGTACCTCGGTCGATTCAAAGCCATTTGCTATTTCGCAGTCGTCTATATGGTTGGCCTGCTAGTTCTTGTCTTGACATCTCTACCAGTTTCTCTTGAAAACGGAGCTGGATTGGGAGGATACATCGCAGCCATTCTTATCATTGGTGTTGGAACCGGAGGTATCAAATCTAACGTCAGTCCTCTAATTGCCGATCAATACACCCGAAAACGTATGGCAATAAAAGTTCTTGAAACTGGTGAGCGTGTCATTATTGATCCTACCGTTACCATTCAGCGAATTTATTTGATCTTTTATTGGTGTATCAATATTGGATCTCTTTCACTTCTCGCAACACCTTACCTGGAACGAGATGTCGGGTTTTGGTCTGCGTACCTGATGTGTTTATGTGTCTTCATGGTTGGTTTCGTCACATTGCTTGTGGGAAGAAAGCGATATATTGTCCGCCCACCCAAGGGAACAGTCATTACCGATGCGTTCAAGATCATCGGGCAAATGATCAAATACCGAAATCTAAACGCTGCAAAGCCTTCTTACCGAGCAGCAAACAATCTCTCGCAAACTACTCCGTGGAATGAAAAATTCGTCGATGAAGTCAAGCGCGCATTAATAGCCTGCCGCGTCTTCGTCTTCTATCCTATTTACTGGGTTGTCTACGCTCAATTCTCCAGCAACTTTGTTTCTCAAGCCGGAGAAATGAATACCCACGGTGTACCCAATGATCTCTCCCAGAACTTCGATCCTATTGCCATCATTCTCCTCGTACCAGTGATGGATCGTCTAGTTTACCCACTCTTGCGCAAGTGGCACATTAAATTTCGGCCCATGTCTCGTATCACATTCGGTTTCATCGTCGCTAGTTTCAGTATGATGTATGCGGCCATCGTGCAGCACCTCATCTACAAAGCTGGTCCATGTTACGGCAAACCTCTCGAGTGTCCTGCTGCTGTTCTCCCAGACGGAACAATCCAACCTAACGAAGTGCATTTCGCAATTCAAATCCCGGCTTACGTATTGATTGGTATATCTGAAATCTTTGCTTCGGTTACCGGTCTGGAATACGCATACACTAAAGCACCTGCTTCGATGAAATCGTTTGTTCAAGCTATGTTCTTGTTGACTAATGCTTTTGGATTCGCGATTTGTCAGGCGTTCATTCCGTTGGTGGGTAACCCAACGATTTTGTGGATGTTTGTGGGCCTTGCTTGTGGAAGTTTTGGAGCAGGTATTGTGTTTTGGATTTGTTATCATAAGCTTGATGAACAGGAAGATGAACTTAATAGTTTGGATGCTAAGTCTGAGGAGGTGGAGTCAAAGGGTACAAGTGGTTCTAATACTAGAGGTGTGTAAGGGAAAAAGGGGGGGTTTCTGGCGTTGGGAGATACAGCGTACTACTGCTCTGGTGCCTAGCAATTTCAAGGGAAAATAGACTTCATGTATGGAATGGAGGTATGGAGTAAATGTGAATTGGCCGCCATGTTAATGATCATAGTTATCAATATTTCCTGCTAGAATAATATGCATCAAATGTCTCTCAGAAACCTTTCATCATGCGAATTTATTGTGGATAATGAATAAAATCCCTAAAATCATGTGCGGAAGAACCTTCACGACCAAAGACTGAGGCTAAAGAGTGGTTCACGCGACGGCGAGACCTTTCGTCTTAAGTCCTGCAAGGTATTGATTGAAGATTGGGCATGTAATTGGAGAAAAGTATTCTCAAGAATCAGTCGAGGCCGAACAACTAGCAAATCAAGTCTATTTTATTTAGCATTGCGATACCTCGATTTGCAATCAAATAGCTGTTCCAATATCCTTCACATCTCAGCTATCTATCTCAAACTATTACAAGATTATTGCACAGGAGATGAATGCTGGGGAAAAGACTGCTTCTGTCAAAGTATCAAAGTTGGTGTGGATCTGATTCTCGTCGGTGCCATGTCTGCTCAGACTAAGATTTCGCGGATATCCCTAGAAACGGCGCAGTCTGGGACGAGATACAATGTTTTCTCGCTTTATGTAATCTATTCGTCGTAGAAATCATTGTACTTCCACGAGTCGCACTTCAATAGCAGTGCTCTGTATATATTGGCGTCTATGAACGAGATCGTACTCTGCAATGTATGTAGGACATTTGACCGTCTCTTGCGAATGTGTAAAGGGTAACTCTAAGCAGTATTGAAAATTCATTGCGGATGTGATTTCCGAGAGATTCTTCGAGAGCTGCATTCTTGGTGAACATCTCGCTGAGAGGGAGATGAGCAGATTATGATGAAATCCTAGAGGACTCCGCATGAAGAATTGTTATTGTAGTTGTAATCACTATCTAATATATGGAATTCGAGATGCCGCTGTATCAGCTTGTGATGTTGTTAGTGAATAGAAAGAACCCAGAAGTTAAAGTTACAAATTCGATAAACAATATCAAATTCACACGAATAAATTTCCAGAATCAAATCCGTCCCAAAACATATAAATTCACTTTTTATAGTCCAAGTAGAAATACCAATCAAATAAATTAATATCCTCGAATTCTTCATTGGCTCAACGATGAAGATTCGAAAATTGGTGTTCGGTCTTCGATCTTAAAAGAAATCATGAATATGATAAATGCCAGATTGAATCTTGGAGGAACTATGGTGAAATATTGCTTCCCGTGCTCTGAAATCACTCATGGTATATGTCATCCCTAGAGAACATGTCTTTCTAAATCATACACAGAGTTTTGTACGTCGGAAACATAGTTTTGACTTGAACTGTAGTAGAGAAATTGTAGATAGATCATCTTGGTACATCGTAATCTTGCATCTCGCGTGATCACTCAAGCCAACCCTGATTGCCCATTTGGATGTATTCCATGTATCTGAAATGCCAATTCCAGCTTGCATTCTCCCGTGCCCTCATTGCCATGCGGTCTACTGCCTTTGGTAAATAGCCAGTATTTCGTACGCTATAGATTTCTCTGTGTGACCCTCCGTACAAAAGCTAGAAGATAGTCCTCCGAATACCAGCTCAGGTAGTCATCGTCATCCGGTACAGACTCTGTTGGCAATGGACAGTACTGTCCGATGCATAACCCATGAATGAATGAATGAGTCGTGGTATTTGTGTCGTACGTTGCTATGTGCTATATTAACTATTTAGTTCAATTAAATGTCGAAAAATCTTGCAAACGTATATACAGGCCATGCGAGTCTTCATTTAACCATACACCATGTCACTTCTGAGTTTAATCACTGTGATATATTAGTAAAAGACTCAAGACTATTTTCCCAGAGCTAAGCAGGAAGATTAGATCTATGTTTCGCCTTTACAAAAGTTCCCGCATCTTCAGATTCCTCCTTCTTCTGCTTTTGCTTCACCAGAATTTCTATTTCAGGCTCTCATAGTCTTCATGAGATATGTCTTCTCGCTGCCAAATCTTTGAAGGTTGAACAGGCGTGGGAACCGAATCATCTCTCTTGCAATCCTTTCCACGTCTAAGACTCTCAGTCTCAGCATCTTTATTACGCATGTGAGTAACTTCACATCGCCCGTAATCTAAGTGGACTTTCTCGAATTCCTTACCTGGCTTAGATGTGAGAGTTCTCACCTCAATTTCGTTCTGTAGCTTTACTTCCAGGTCTGAACCTAAAGTGGTAAATATTGGGAATTCATAGCTGACGAGGTAGGAGACGTGAACGCACAACGGAAAGAAGTGCAGGAGATTGTTGGTTCCTGACAGCTGTTCCTGATAGCCCTGCCAAGTCAATCGGTTATGCGTTTGCTGTTTTCTTTCCCCTTTTCTTTGCTCTCAAAAGTTTCATCCACGGTGAAGATTGATGCGTCGGAGGTCAAAATAATGACACTCACTTCAACTATGAGCATGAGGAATGGAATAGAAGGATGTTTCTGGGCGCAATATAAAGCCAGGAGGATATTTCAAATTCATACTAAAAACTGAAACTTAAGTCTGGATGATGCTGGTGTAGCGTGTGAAGTAGGCCACTGCCAGCTCCTAATAGTCGGCTCTTATAAGGAGCCTCCTAGGTCGATGAAGCATTTGTTCTTTTGACGGGGAAGAAACATGGGGTCACTGGTTCTTTGAGTTCAAGCAATCTAGTAGTCGAATCACCACGCCTTTCCCATTCATCTGTAGCATTCAATATCTAGCCCGAGCCTGTTTGACATCTGGTTAGTATAGGTGTTCGAAATAAGCAAACTCTGATCAATCAACACTATCGTGAGAGATCATTGAAACCTCTCAGGTGATCGTAAGAAATACCTGAAGTACTCATTGTCAATTTGAGCAGTCAATAAGTTGAAGTCATTTTAGACTCGGTATGAGAACCTCGGTAAATCATCTCCCCATTCCCGGCCACGACACTTCAGACGACACAGACTACAATATCCATTCACACACAGAGCTCCAACAGTGAATACATTTTGAAAATGAATAGTAAAGATCGGAGCATCTTTCTCCCGAGTTCGCAATGATGCCATTAGATCGCTCAATTTAGCGGTTGGGGCAAACGCCCACCGAGATATGGACCTTGGGCCGCTTGCAATTTCAAATCCAAAAAAATATTCCCACAACAACGACTCTCAATCCCCGACCTCCAACCTCCACCACCAACAAATGATCAAGACAACGAGTCACAAAAATTTCTAGAGTTTCTTTCATCCTTTTCTGTATTACACTCCTAGGATTCGAAGATTTTTGGTTTCTTGCCATCTAATCTTTTACGCTCTTTATTAAATTCCTTCCCAGCTGCGGTTCTTGGTTTCTTGATATTTGTTTCTCTATTTTGATAACAAGAGGTCTGAAATTTCGCTCATTTATTTGATTCGATACACCAATTCTCTATTTGATTTCTACGAGATCACAAATTTTGGTTTCTTTTGTTTGATACACCGCTTGCCACATTCATTCCAAAAAATCTCACCATTGTCGCATCACGTTCCCGACAAGATGACGAATCCAGCAAAGGGTCCAGCAGGGATGCCAGCACCAAAGACAAAGATGACAGCAGCGCAGAAGAAAAAGGCAGACAAAGAAGAATCACTACAGGAAGAAGCAAGACAAGAAAGACAGCGAAAACAAGAAGTGGAGGAGAGCGTTCAAATTGATCGAGACGCGAAAGCAAAGCAAGATGAAGAGGAAGGCAGTGACGTCGGCCGAATCTTCAATAAGTCGGATCGAGAAGAACATAGTGATTACTGGCTAGCTCATCAAGCTGTTCAATTTGGAATGTCGGAACAGTTGAGTGAGGAACAAGCAGCTCTTGCCGAGGCGTCGAAGCAGGACCACATGGCTGGACACACCGGTGAATCCGCAGAACAAAATTTGGTTGATCAGCACGGCGAATCATCAATGCAACAAAGCGAGAGATCAACAACCCCAGAAGGATTCGTGATGCAAGGCACAGGTCAAGAATCGGACGGATCGGTGGATGATCCATTTTTCGATGCAGGGCAACAACGGAGCCCAAACCGCGTAGACGATTACTTCACTCTACAAGATGAGTTCCAACAATTTAACGTATCCATGAAGCATCAGAAATTGCAAACGGATGATGTCATCAAGCTATCGCCCGATGACATAAAGAAGCTTGGTAAACCTTGGGCTGGGTCCGCAAAAGAGACTTCTCTGTGTTGGATTATTCTCAATGATTTACCTGATTGTGTCGATCCACTTGCTTATGCCACTCTAAAATTAGCACGGTCGCGATTGGCAGAGCTTAAGTTGTGTCATCACGGTTATCTCCAAATTAAGTGTCTCGCTGTCCGCGGTGGAAACATCTCCACACTTGAAGACACGAGAGCCTCGAATTTGCAAAAAGCTAGACGAATTCTCGAAAACCATCCCTTGAATGATTTGCCTGAGCCTGAACCAAAGGCAATTGAGGCTGCTCCCGCGGATTGGGCTGATAGGGAAGACGAGACATTTCTTAATCTGAACCATACCAAGAAGAAGAGAAAGCCGAGGAGAAAGGCATTGCCAAAAATAGAAGAAATTGTCTCAGACATCGAGGAGGTTGAAGATGCAGATGCCCCAGCTAAGGCTTCTGCCAAAGGAGTAAAGCCAAGAGAAAAGGATGAAAGCGCGGCCAAGGCTGGTGAAGTTGATTCTGAAGCCATTGAAAATGATGTCGTTGTCGTTGCGGGGGCCGTTGAGGTTCCTAAAAAGGTAGTAAAACCTAGAGCTAGGAAGGGAAAGGCGGCGGCCAAGGCTGTTGAGGTTGATTCCGAAGCCATTGGTGATGATGAGACCGTCAAGGCCCCAGCTCAAGCTTCTGTTAAGGTAACAAAGCCAAGAGTGAAAAAGGCAAAGGCTGCTGACACTCCTGAGGTTGGTCCAGAGCTTGCTAACAATGATGAGGCTATCCAGGGGCCCGTTACGGCTCCTAGAAAGGTGCTCAGGCCTAGAGCTAAGAAAATCAAGGCGGTTAAGTTTGTTGAATTTGACTCTGACGCCGACAATGACGATGATGATAATGATGAACTTGAAGTTCCTAAGAATCCATCAAATCAAGGAAAGTCTCAAGTCGCCGCGGTTAAGGAGCCAGCTGCAAAGCAGAGAGCGGCATCCAAAAAAACCCCGGCTGAAGATGACGAGGATGAGGATGATGACGTTCCCAAGATGACAAATTCACGCCCTATCAGATCAAGAGCAGCTTCGAAGGCAGTCGTAATTACTGACAGTGATGACGATGACGATCAGGAAGGCCGAGTAAAGCCCAGTAAGAACAAGCCAGCAGCCAGACAAGTCGCCCCGAAGAGTCAGAAGAAAGTCGAAACCGAACTTCCCGAACACGTTACGACTCTTCTTAACAACACAGGCACATTTTTGGCGGGCAAAACATTTGTCATTTCTGGAACCCTTCCTACTATCGGCCGCATAAACATCGAAAAGCTGTCAAGGCTGTATGGTGCCAAAACATCAAGAGCCATTACCAAGGCGACCACAGATGTTGTTTTGGGCGAGAATCCTCTCGCTAAGCAAGAGAAAGAGCTCAAGGAACTCTGTCCTAACACTATGAATGTTGATGCGTTCATCACTATGCTGATGTCGTTGTCGAATGTATGTCAAGAAATTCCTTCCTTCTCTATTCCTTTTGTTTAAAGTCTGCGAATTCATTCTTCGTGACTACTATTTGGTTTGAGACTAATCTTATTAATAGGATAACAAGAACCCTGTTGGTGGTAATGATGGTAGTGCTGCTGTTGCTGTTGACGCTGGTGATGATGATGGCGAAGAAGAGATTGAGGACCAGCCCCCTGCAAAACGAGCTAAGCTAGGTGTGGGTCTCAGCTCCGGCTCTTCTGCACTTCCTTAATCCTCCTCGGATTCGACGGTCTGTACATCTTGGGCGATTCGAATACACCATACGCAAAAGTCCTCTCACACAGCACACGACATTGTATTTCGAAAACCGGCGATGGTGGTGTAAACATACAGTTTCACGATTCTTCTATTCTCCGATTTCACGGTTCACGCTTTCTCGACTTCCTCGTTCCACGATTTCTCATTGTATTCTCAGACAACAGATCCTTGTACACTGGTATTCTCTTCCCGGGGATGCTTCGAGTTTTCTTGGGAATCTCTCTTTTTGTTCTAGAGATACCTTCTTTGGGAGGCGTTTCTACTTCTTACGGGGGAGTTGCCCTTTTTGTGAGGAGGGTCTTCTTCTTTGCAGAACTTTCTCTTCTGCTGGGAAATCCTTTCTTCAACGCAATTTGTTCATCTCTTCATTTCTGAGGAGTGTTTTTATTCTAGATGCTGCATGCATTCTTCCTGGGACACATCATATTTTTGTGCTGGAGCACCAAGATTTGTCATCTGGGAAGACATTTTTTTTAGTTGTTTTCAGGTTCTCGTCTGGTCAGATGCCCGAAGAGCACATCATTCCTATAAGTTGATGTCAGGACAATAACAGCTTTTGTACAATAGGTACAGTTGGGTGGTCAGATTAGTTGATGGTTGATGGTTACTTATTTGCTTTGGTCTTTCTTGTATCAAAATGCAGAGATGCAACCCTCATAGTAATAAAAAAATTATTGTAAAAAACAAAGGTATCACTGATTCTATGCTGTACTTTGTGCTTTCCTTAACGCCTTGCCCCTTTAACTCCTAATGCTGTGAAAGGAACCCTATTTTGTTGACACCTTTATATATGTAATTTACCCAGCCCTCTTAACCCCATCCTCATGACCCACCCTCGGTTCCCACTCCTCTCCTTCTCCTCCCTTCCCCCTCACCAAATCCCTCCTATCCTTTTCTCCCGCACTACTCACTCTCTCCTCCACCTCTTCCGCCGCAACAATCCCCCACCAAAACCGTCTCAAATCCTCACACACCTTCTCCTTTGAAACCTGCTTTTCCTCCTCCCCCTCTCCCTCTCCCACATTCAACAACAAAGTATCTCCAAACCTACACGCCACCTCAATCACCTCTTCCCAAATCTCCGCTTCCAAATCTCTCCCAAAACGCTGAACCGTTTTTTCCTTCGTCCCCCACATTCTTCCTCTGCCATGAAAATCATCCAATCGCTCGAGAACTTCTGCCGGATGCAACTTTATACGATTTGCATGGAGGAAAACAATTTTTGCATCTGGATTATTTCTCAACGTGGGGATTTCCACATCTTTGATATCCGTCTCAGGAACCTTCGAATCTTTTTTACTTTTCAGATCGAATTTCCAAGTAGTCGAAGAGGAGGAAGATGGGGATGGAGGAAACGAAGCTTCATAATCCGCGACAAAATCAAACTGCACCATCGCAACCACTTCGTCTAAATTTTCTTCTCCAACTCGTACCCATTCTCCTGTTTTTTGCCAATTTCCTTCTTCGTCTTCCTCTTCTTTTTCTACCTGTTCTACGCTCACGAGAGCATGGTTTCTTTCTCGAACTTGCCAGTAGTCTTTTTTCAATACGTTCGCGGCTGCCACCCAGGTTTCTTTATCTCCTTCTCCGCCTATTCCTTTTTGGGCCAACATTTCATAGTAGAAACCTGGTCCAAAGAGATTGTAATAGAAGGCTAGGAGTAATGTTTGGCTGTGGAGATTGCGGGAAATGAGGATTGAGCCCGCTTCAGAAGATGCGTGCTGGGATTGAATAGCCGGGGTAGATTGATTTGCCAGGGTATAGAAAAGGGGAGAAGCAGTGTTGGCCCAGAAATCCGGCCAGGTGATCATTCCTTTTTCCTGGAAGACGGGAGCAGAAAACCAAGGAGTGGGATCAACGAGGGGGAAATTGTCGGCGTCGAGGAAGAGGACGGATTCGAAGGTAGAGAAGAGGAAGGCGAGGGATTTGTATTGGTAGCGGTCGATGGTAGCGTTCTGGAAGGAGGGGAGGAAAATACATTTTGCGTTGAGGGAGGCAAGAATGCTGCAGGAATAGGGGTCGTAGTCTTCGTGAGTCGGGATGAATACTTCGATTGGGAGGGTGCAGTTTGTTTTTCGCAGCATGCGGATAGAGACCAGGAGGGCGGGGGTGTAGGAACCGCCGCCGACGGTTATGAGCCCGTTGGTTTTGGGGGCGTAGGTGATTAGATCGGAGTATTCTGGAAGGAGTTCTACGACGTTGGAGTGGGCTTTTGTGGAGATATCAAGATCTTCTTGGCTTAAGGTGAGATGGTCTATTCGTTTTGATTCGTCATTAACCTCCTCGATGCGGACTAGCACGTATCCGTCTGGGAGTTCAAGAGATGAATTTGAGGGTTTTTGTTCTAGAAGTCTGTAGAGGAAAGATTCAAAGCGAGGTTTTGGATCTTTGACTGAGATTTCGGGGGATAGGGGCGTCGGGAGAAGTTTCCAGGATGTTTTGGGAGAGGAGAGTTCGCGACGCCATTGGAATAGGAAACAGAGGCATAAGGTGGAGAGTAGAGCCAGAGAGAGAATACGAGGTGAGTTTCGGGGTGGATTAAATAACATGGCGGTGGCTAATGGATATATGGTTGAGAGGCAGATGATGATGATATGAAAAAAGTGGTATTATGAAGATATTGCAAAGAAAGAAATGACTCGAATATCAAATGGTACAGAGGTAAGGATAGGAGATTTCCAAGAATATCAAGCCAAAGGAATGAGAAAAAAGAATGGTAAGAGACAAATGAAGCAATTATTCAAAGGAGTGTGGAGGAGAATTGTGTAGAAAATCACATTCAGCAATAGAAAAGAACAGGACACCTCGAGATAACCTACAATCAGCTTCCTCCTTATCTTCACGTCATGTCATCATAACCTAACTTGATCTAAAAAGTCAGCAAATTAAGAAGAACGCGTGTATGCCATTGATGAAGATTTTCAGACGAGCCTGTCTTGGAACATTCTATCAACGCTCGAACAAGGATATTCGAAGAAGTTGTAACAGACGCACGGCCAGCAGCAAGCTATTGGGGCATTTTAACATTTTCGAAGCTCCACTTCAGATGGAAAAACTAATAGTGAGGTCTTGGATTGGATCGTTCGGATTAGGTTTACTTTGGGATGTCACAATGGGATTCTTCACAGGATTGGACAAACCCTGAAAACGTGGCGGTTTCAAGATGTTCCTCCTTTCTCGGGAAGTCATGATACACGGCCTAGATCTCCAAACAGCTCCGATTGGGGCTGATTCTTCAATCTTACGAATCATGCCGTTTGAACTACGAAGTATAATCTGAAAATCGTTCAAAAGTTGTGATGTGCAAACTGGAGAGAACGTTGGGGTTTCTGAAGTAATGTGAAGCAAATGTTTCGAGTGGATGACGTACAATAGAACTGTATGCGTATCCGGGGACATCGGTAATCACTCGTGTGGCGTAGTCATGATAAAGTTTGGAGGCTATCCACTATATATTGATTGTATGGTATGTGCTGACTTGACTGTGTGGGAAAGACCCAGATGGCTATGGGGGCTCGGGGGCTGGCCCCCATAATAATATCTTCGTATTCTAGATCATGTTTCTTTTATCGAGTACGAGTATCTCATATAACACCGGTACAGAAGACCATGACTTTCTTGTACCCTTCGAATGAGAACGAGAAATCTCAAAAGTTCATGTGTATGCACAAAGAGAATACCCCTAAGAGTCTACCGAGTCACCCTATGTAGCCCCTTTGAGGATGGAAATTTCCACATAAAGATATAAGGTTATGGAGCTATTCCTGAACGCCATTTTCAATAAGCTGCGTCGTCACCCAAATTCCTTCCAAAGAGCCTGAGCTTCGTACTCTAATAAGACTAAGTAAGATTTGACCACCGAGCTACCATATTTACATACATTACTGTAGATATTTTTCCTTGTTTGAATTCACTGCGGAGCCTATAAGATTGAGCTGAAAACTTTCAACCTACATCTCGTGTTTCCCTCGCTCACTCCAAGCTTTTGTGTGAGTATAAGATGATAATAAAAAACAAGTGCGAAAAGGAGGTATGAAATGATTGTTATTCTAGTATGAATGGAATGTAAGGTTTCAATGCAAGGAAAGGAATTTATAAATCACGTACTCAATAACCATAACCTCTCAAATCCCAACTGTTGGGCAAATGCCTACCTATTAGCTGGTAATTTTCAGGCCTAAGAGATAAGGCTAAGTGGATGAAGCTTGAAGCTTAACAGTTAAAATTTTAGGCTATCAATTAGCGTGTCGCGTCGAAATCCAGCCTTACGCGACCGCGTGCACATACATCTTCCCCTTCCAATCGTCATGACCCAAAGAAAAACATCATCACCTCTTATATTGTCATTTGCAATTCCTTGCTCACAAAAAACCTCCAGTACTCATCACCTACCTCCTCCCATTGAATTGTCACCCGAAGAGCTTCAACCTCGATTTGAATATCATATCGCAACGCGCTTACCTTTACGACACCAAATACCTCGATTGAATGCGACGAATTCGAAACCCCTCTCTCACCTTACAAACCAAGTATATCGTCTACCCTACAGACTCTGACTCGATATTCCGAAAGGAATCATACGATTCAGAACTTAACCCTAAGAATACTGCCGGTTCAAAAGCTTTGCGGCTTTGATTTGTTCTTCTGAATAGAAATTTTGTCTCGGACCAATATTGTGAAGCCGAAAGGTTACGCGATTGAGGAATGTACAGAAGGTCGAAAAGTTGAATGAATAGTCCAGATGTCGAAAGACGATAAAACTGATTTCTGCTATGAGCTATTCCAGTAAGAGCCCGCGTAGGGACGCTCCGTCAGGGAAATCGGCTGGACGTCTTTGATCAATATGGTTGTCTTCGATGATAATGCAAGTTGATTTGAGAAAGAAGATACAAATTGAGATGGAACTGGTTCTTCTGCGAGAAGGTATCATGAGGGTCTTCATATAAGCTACTACGAATCGTCTCGTTTTCTCTATACACTCTCGAAGATTACATGATGAGGATATCCAAGGGGCAAAGACTGAGCAGAATATTAATTGAAGATTACAAACAGGCTGTTCGGATTGTATGTTTCCATATATTCCCTTGATCAAAAACTCACTCTTGTGGGTGGTCTTGGGAATGGAGATTACAAAAAGAATTGTCCTTCAAATGCTTGATCATTTGAAGAAATCGTATTACCATGCTCCGGAAGTCAATGCCTCTCGATATTTTTGTTATGGACATCTAGAGAGATGAGTCAACGTGGTTTGATAATGGTGAAGCTACTCCGTTTCCATTGTATTCTACCTCCTTCGGGGAGTGAATCTTGTCTCCAACCTTTCCCATTTCAATGCTTCGTACATCTATGTACGCAGTCATTTCTCAAGACCATTGCCGCGGTATCAACCATAGGCTTTGTCATTCATTTGAATGTAACTACGATCACCGCATTAACTTTCTCCTCTACAACATACATTAGAGTGATGGAGGACGCCGGTATTTTGGGACAACATTTTCGGATGTTTGTTACCACTTTTCCTCTTTCGTAACTGTTAGAGATGATCACGGCTTTTGTTGATGTCTTTTGTCCGTTTGTGCCCTGCTCTGTTGCAGAGGAATCAAAAACTTATCTTCGTGGACTATACTTCTCAAACAGAGAGAGGGTTTTCGAATTACGCTGAGGTACTTGATCGTTTATGTCGCTCGCCGCTAAAACGATTTCGAATCGGGATGGTCCCTTCATAAAGGGTTTCAATTATACATGGGTTGATGAAGGTGTTGGTTCTGGAATGATTTATTTGTAAAGCGCGAATGATGGAATGTGATGATAGACTGTCCTAAAGTCATTGCACCAAATTGGGATAGTTTCAGATCACTCATTTTGATGATGAAAAGTACTTCGGTGTCCATGATGGGACCCATCTCGTGTTGGTGTCAAAGCTTAGTGCTTGTCTATCATGGGTAGCATTGATTACTTTGTCGGATTCTTGAATGGGCCTGACTCGATAGCTTTTTGATTGTACATAATCTAGACTTTCTAGTGGGCGACGGTCAGGGCATTTGGGAATTGAGTTTAAGGACAGGCCTAATGGTTGGTAGTCCTGGGTTGTCTCATACTTCTGCCCAAAGTATTGAGGCAACCCCTCCGGGCAGGAGATAAGTACACATCTTTTTGTAATTATGGGAAAGGAGCTAACTACACTGAGCAGATCCTTTGCTCACTTGACCATTTCGGGTGGGCTGTCGATGCAGATATCTGAACAGATACTTATAGCATTTCGATGAGGAGGGTTAGACGAACGAGATATCACGTCAAGATTGGGTGTGTGAACTCGGAAGCAGTAAAATACAGACTTTTGGCCTTTTCCAACGATGCAGTTTGTTAGGAGCTGCAGGAACATGTTCTCACATAGAGTTGTTCTTAACGGAGCGTTGGCAGATTGAACAGATCCTTTGGGATCGATCTGGGATTAAGAACTAAAATGCGTCTTATTCTGGCTTTTGCTACAATCTTCAAGTAGGACGGTGGATAAAGCGCGAGAACCCTTTTCCTGACATATTTCCATTGATGTACGTTAGTATTTTGGGATACATTACCCAAATAGATGAATGATTCAAACATCCACCAACATTCATAACTATGGTCTTAAATGAATGACGCTCCGCTGGCCCTCCTGGGGCCACTGCCGTGGAGGCAGACTACTCGAAAAAAGCAGGTATACCTTCAATGTCCAGCAATTTTATTAACATCTCGAGCGTAGCGAGCCATGGGGGCTTGGGGGCTTGCCCCCATTATTAATCGATCTGAAGTAGTGTTCCACCTCAATGGAGAAATTTATTGCGCGATGCTAAACTCTTCGGAAATGTCAACTGGTGCCTTGCAGATGTTGCAGATGAAATCTGAATCATTGTTTCAAAAGATCTTTGAGGTTTCTGATTCCTTACAGATCGTTCGATTTATTGCCATACGAGAATTATAGTATACTTGTGATTGGTTATCTGGTCATGTTTTTGGTCTTGCTCACTAATTATTTGCAGATGATTAGGTAGGAATATCTTCTTGGTATAACCATAAGCTGCTGTTCCTTCACCGACGAAAAAACCATCTCTATTCATGACTTCAATATGCATATCCTTTCAGCAAGGATCTCCATCTTTTACGCTCTCGTTGTAACCATTTTTACGCTATTTTCTGAGCCTTTTTGACATCCGTTACAAAAGTTTGCAAGCCACTTAATCAATGTAACTTGGCCATGTAACCACAAAATGCTGATACGACCGACAAAGTCCGGTGATACACGATCACGTTATCAATTTTCGAAAAAATGTTATCAAATCAGATGAAGTTATTCGCGCCACAAACATGATAATCATGTATCCACGAAGATTTTGAGTGAAGCCAAGGGATACTCTGTTTCTGGGGTTACACAATAAGGTCTAGGATTTGGCTGGATTGGAGCGTCAGCTTCAGGGATTCGAATGCGGGGTAGCCTGAGCTTTGGAGTGAATTGTAAATGCATTGTGAAGGATTCATATACGATTATGGAGATTGGAGGCGTATGATACTTCATGTAGGTGCGGGCATCACCGACGTTTCATTGGCAATGGTGAATCATCTGTAGGGCCTTGTGCATGCTCGTGCAGGACGTACTGTCTGTCGTCCAGGCATCCTTTAAATCTGGTGTTCCCGTCTGATTCACTCGCACTTTCGTTTTTTGAAAAATTGATAAGTTGATCACTCGCCGGCTTGGCTGGACAATATTCTTGCTTGGATTCTGACGGTCCTCGGTCTTGGTCTTGGGATCACAAAGTTCATATAAACACATCATTCTTCTGTGAGAAAGAAGTCGTTTGAAGTGACCAAACTCGAGATTAATATTCAAAATGGCTGATGATTTGGGTCCTCACCATAAGCACGATCAAAGGTAACTTTTATTCACAAGCTATTGATTCCCCAAAGCTTGCTGACAAGGCTGTTGACAGTGCGACGACAAACCTCTCCGGTAATACTGGCGAGGTAGCTCCCGCCTACGAGAAAGATGAAGTTGGAGCACAAGAGAAAGAAGTCCTTCGTAAAGGAGGAATCGACCTCACTCAACTATCCGCCAACACTACTGGCGAGTACGTTCTCTCCATTTCTATCTTAGTCTTTCCTCTTTTCCTCTAACATATCTCAGAATTCGAAATCCTCTTATCGGTATTCCCAAGCATCAACTGGTCGCCGACGTCGAAACATTTGCAAATAAACACAATCTCACTGATATTCTCCCAAATTTAATCAAAGGAGCACTTGTTGCGCAAAGTCCTCATCACGCGGATAAGATTACTGAACTTGATGATGAGGATCGAAGAGTTTTGGAGGAGGAAGTGACGCATCGTTGGAAACATCCTAAACAACTTTACATGACTATTATTTTGAATTCTGTTGCTGCTGCTATTCAGGGTGTAAGTCATTTATTCCTAAGTTTCTTCGTTCTTGCGCTCTTTGGGTTGTCCTCCTGCTAGAATAATACTGACCTCATCGCATAGTGGGATCAGACAGGTAGATTACTCAAGAATATACATATTGCCGAGAAATATTGACTAATAAATTAGGTGCCAATGGCGCAAATCTTACCTTTGGAGAAGCTTTAGGTATCCCAGATACAGGCCCTACGTGTGAAGCTCAAGGGACTTGTGAAAAGAATGCGTGGATTATTGGTGCTATTAATGCAATGCCTTATATTGCTATCTGTCTCTTGTAAGTTGTTTTCGTTAAAACTTCTCTTTCATCTCAGATGCAATTACAGTTCGGTTTCTGCAACTGAGCAGTATGGCAGACTTTCTGCAAGCCAATCGCCAAGAATCTTTCTATTTACCTTCCCACTTTCCATTTATTCCGGGCAAAAACTGATAGATTACTCCACAGTACCGCATGGATTTCCGACCCCGTAAATCACTACATTGGCCGTCGTGGTACCATCTTCGTTGCAGCAATCTTTTCCCTCATCGCTCCACTCGGCATGGGCTGTTCCCAAACCTACGGCCAACTAATGGCCTGTCGTGTCCTCCTCGGTATCGGAATGGGTCTCAAAGAAGTGACTGTCCCCGTGTTTTCCGCCGAGAATTCTCCCACCAGTATCCGTGGTGGTCTCGTCATGTCCTGGCAAGTCTGGACTGCTGCTGGTATTTTCCTCGGTACATGTGCTAATCTCGTGTTTGTACATTCCGGCGCATTGGCATGGAGATTACAATTTGGTTCTGCGCTCGTTCCTGCAATTCCTCTTGTTATTGGAATATATTTCTGCCCCGAATCGCCGAGATGGTTGTTGAAGAAGGGAAATGTACCGAAAGCGTATCGATCGCTATTGCGTTTGAGAAATTCGCCATTGCAGGCCGCGAGGGATTTATATTCTATTCAGGCACAATTGGATTATGAGGATCGTTTGTTGGAACAGAGTGGATTGGCGAAGAATGGAAATATGTTCACGAGGTTCATTGAGCTATTTACGGTGCCAAGATTGAGGAGAGCAACGCAGGCGAGTGGTATTGTTATGATTGCGCAGCAGATGTGTGGAAGTATGTCTTTGTCTTTCATCCCTTTTACCTCAACCAGAAAATTTATGCGATGACTCGCTAACCCGTATCTAATCAATTAGTCAACATCATTGCATTCTACTCTTCCACCATCTTCAAAAACGCAGGCGCAACATTAATCGGTGCACTTCTTGCCTCTTTCGGTTTCGGGCTTATCAATTTCATTTTTGCGTGGCCCGCCGTCTGGACAATCGATACTTTTGGTAGGCGCACACTTCTCCTCTTTACATTCCCGCAAATGTTTTGGACTCTTCTCGCAGCAGGTCTTTGTTACTTCATTCCTCAATCGTCAAAAGCACATATCGGCATGGTAGCCTTCTTCATCTACCTCTTCGATATTGCCTATTCCCCTGGTGAAGGACCCGTCCCATTTACCTATTCCGCCGAAGTCTTCCCCTTATCCCATCGTGAAATCGGTATGTCCTGGGCCGTCGCAACTAACAATTTCTGGGCTTCCATCCTCTCACTTACTCTTCCTCGCATGTTGGCCGCTATGAAGCCACAGGGTGTATTCGGCTTCTACGCCGGACTCAATCTCGTCGCATTCGCATTGATTTTCTTTTTCCTCCCGGAAACTAAACAGAGAACGTTGGAGGAATTGGATTATGTGTTTGCGGTACCGACGAGAACTCATGCGAAGTTTCAGATTCAGCAGCAATTTCCTTGGTGGGTTAGGAAGTGGATTTTGAGGAGAAAGGGTGAGGTAGAGCCTCAGCTTTATAAGTTTGAGGATGAGGTGTGGGTCGAGCAGGAATTGGATACTAGAGGTGTTAGTAGTGGGCTTGATGTTGGTGGGCATAAGAAAGAACTTGTTTAGATGAGCTGTGGAGGAGGTCAGTGGTGGTTGGTGTTGGTAGTGTCTACTAGGTGAGAGAATCGGGAATCGGTGGGGGGGTTTCTGAAAGGTTTCTTTGCTTTAGTTCGCTTGGAGGAGATGATTTTATGGTTGAGAAGATGAATGATGAAGGGGTTGGTAAAGGAGAGATGGAAGATGACAATAAGACGGTAGACGGTTCATGATGGAAGATGGTGGGTGCAGATAATGGCAATCAGCAGACAGACAGAAAGTTAATTTTCTTTGGTCTTAAATTCTCGAGAAAGAAAGACAATCGTTGAGTTTTTTTAAGATACCATTGGTTTACAATATATCGTATTTGCTTTACACATATTAGTAATCCAATGTGGGATAATCATATGTGACGTGAACGTTACTCCATAAGCTTCGCGTGTAATCTCGCCATGGAAAAAAATTTATGGAGATCTGTATATTTATACACATCCAACCTGAATTCTTCCAACACATCGCCAACTACAAACTCGAAATCTCAGTGTAATGCCTGAGCAACTGCACATTCCCCCCTCTCAACTACTAACTCACAATTTATAAGATTTTCTTCCCAGCGCTAGCTAAACGTCGTGGCTTCCAGAGCCGCGCAACACCCTAGGAATATATATAAATAGATCTATCGACACTGATGACAATCGACAACACTTAATGAAAACCTGACGGAAAGATGTAAGATATGTATATTACCAATCATCAATCACCAATCACCAATATCTATTTACACACGCATCATCACAGCAAAATATCACCGTTAACGTCCTAAATCAGAGACCATGAAGATTCTCGTGATTCTTCCGATCCTGAGCTGTGAAAATTCCTCAGATGAAGTTTGCAGGTTTTGCATTCCAAAACCAGTTCCTTTTTCTTTTCTCTCACTAGTCCTGCGATCTCTTTGAGCTTGTTTGTGCAGGAATATATAGGAAGAAAAGGGAGAGGAGAGGGAGGGGGAGGGGGTTTATATGCTTCTATCGCCTCTTACCTTTTTCTTTGGTATAGTTTTGAAGAACAGATGGAGCGATTTCTGTGGGGAGAAAAGGAAAATTGGAAAGGGAAAGGCTGAGTAAATTTATCGCTCATTTGGATAATAGCGAGCGTGAAATGGATAAGTGATTGATTGTGTAATGCAAAATTCACTTTCCGGCATACAAGTAACCTTCGATTTTGGATTTTGAAGAGTTCAAAGCTTTTGGATATTGGGCGCACGTGAGCCATGTGGATTTGTTTTGTTTGGGAGGTTGGGAGCTGGAATTCGAGTTGGCGGTTGAGAAAATACACTGAGATGAATGGTGATTAATGTATGGCAACGATAGTTTAGAAAATTGGGGGTTATACCCATCTTCAGAGTTTTGGATTAGTGAGAGAGAGAAATGACAGGAATATTAGTCTCACCACTGTCACTCTCATACAGGAAAAATCACAGCACTGGCTTTTGATGACAATAACAAGTGTTGTTTTTCCCAAGCTCTAGCACACTCCGAGATATTATACTCTTTTTTTCGTTTAAAGCATTTCCAGAAACTTTAATCAAGACTTCTTACTGTGTCTTTATATGTTCATTTATTATTGCTAATAAGGGGTTGATATCTCTTGAAAAAGATTTTTAGAGGGTTAAATAGTACTCTTTTGAGTTTCTATATTCTGAAAGATGAGATGAGATCAGATGAGCGAGGAAGAAAATGAGGTATAACAGAGGAACTGCAATGAATCTTGACACTGCGAGATCTGTCAGTCTTTTTATCTCAGAATTCTACTTAAACATAGCTATTTCTTAAGATAAAAATCAGATATGAAAGTCTCCACATCATTGATGTCCAAGAGTTTTGTCCCTTGTGCGTATTCTGTAGTGGATAGTGGGTGCTACTTGAGGGAGAGGGTGTTTTTTGGAGGGATCATGAGGTATCTTGTGAAGAGTTTGAAGAGTTTGGGGGTAATATTTAGAGGTTGGGGTGAGAGAAGTGAGTGATGGAGAATGACCTTTGCGAGCGGCAACGAAGATTTCCTGAAAGCAAGTATTTTGATATGATGGTAGCGGAAGAATTGGTAATCAGATGTCTACGGTACACGGGATACTAATCTTGAAATGTAAAACTTGTGTATACTCGGTATCTGAAGTGGTGAATGTTTTGATCTATAGATTCTGCGGGCCTCGCAGTCTCCTGTGAGTCTACCCATTTAAGTTTGGCACCTTTGCTACTTTAATTTCATGAGAGAGGTGGTTTATATACTCAAGTTTCCAACATGCAGTGTAAAAACTTGTTATAACAACTAATCAAGCCCCATCTCTGGTATCACCGATCATTTTATAGATTCCTCGAACTTAGAGGTGTTCCCTCAGCTTGAGAATTTCTCAAGCGGAGGTAATTTCGGAACTTAGGGGGTATATAAAAATCTGAATTTCCTGTTTTAACGGGTATCTGGGAAATTAAATGGGGAGTTTTTGGTCGTACATGCTAAATGGTGTATAAATAGCCTTATAAACTTACAAAAATGAAGTTGATGATTCATAGGATAGAATTCTCAGTCCGTGATACATCATGGCTCATCAATACCTCGTTTTTTTTACCGGATGATGATGAGCATCTATTTATCTACAGATTACAAAATTTGCCGTAGTGGCAACGAGAGGTTTCAGTCGATGACAATACTGACCATTACCTCCCCTACTCCGATTGAAAACTTTACTTTTGAACTTTGAAGTCGTGGTGGGAAACTTTGTGTATTAATCAATGCCACGTTTACCACATGTCTCGAGTATGGATACTGTTTGTTTCTCTACAAAGACTTCGTGATCTTGGATACCTCTTTATATACAGTGCATAGGAATTTCGCTTGTTTAATTATCTATGAGAATTGTATGGGGCACGGGAGCGAAGATAGAAATACGTGGATATATGAGGTTTAGCTAGATAGCATGTTTGGATGTAGTCATAGATTCACTACCCAAGAGTCCCAGCGATTGGTATTTCAATTGCCGTTCCGGGAAGAGTATATAAACTCTCGATATTCCAATCTTTCTGAATCAAAAACAGCAATGCAATACCTATCAAGCTATCATAGAGTCAGTCTGAAAGCCTAGTATCCGTATCCGTAGATCTATTCTATAACACTCCGTACTGGCAGCATTTTGTATGAAAGAATCAGCTAACTTGCCGGAATCAACATCTTATTGAGACGACAGTACAAACATATTCAGAAATGACAAGCAGAACGTACAAACGCACCAGAGCACTTGACGAGTATGATAACAGGAAGAATGCCAATGACAACGAGGATCCTCTCCCAATAAATTTTCGCTAATTCTCCAAGTTCCGAGTTTAAGAAACTCACAAGTATCCGCAACAGTCTGGGCAGTTGAGACTCTAACTAAAACTCAGTACATACAAAAAATCCTGAATTGGTCTTGGGAATTGTGTGTTTCCTGTAATTTGATATAAAAACATCTGTTCTTGGCTTAATATACCTCATTCTATTTCCCCTCTTAACGTCAAGAGTACCTATATCTATCAATGCAACAGTATCTCTTGCACACAGCATCAAATCCAACTATATATATCCCCAAATACCCCAAAGCTTCGAAGTACGCATAGCATATACATCCCATAAGTCCGTCACACAGGAAGAATTTTGATCCACTCCATTCCATTCCATCCTACCATACAACATAAACCATTAAAAAAACACCGTATTTAGATTTTTCCATCGGGTCCAGCAAGTTTGACTTGTATATTCCCTCTTCTCTCTCGGAATCCGAAGAAATAAATGGGGAAATGATAATGCTTAAGAAGTGATAACAATAGACAATCAAAACCAACGTTAAATACATCACCACTCAACGATTAATATCCTACATACATGAATCCGCACACCAGAAATCAAACTCAATTCCCGCGGAAAGAAATCCATCTATCATTCAATCCCAGAGATCAACTCAACCATCGTCGATGTCTTCTTGTTGCGTAAGGGTGTTATAGAGTTGTGGATTGAATTTGGGGTGAATTTATATACCCACCAAACTCCCATTATGTTCAAGCTGAGGAGAGAGAACATACCAATCAGTAGGCTAGGGAAAAACTGATGCGGTAGCAGTACCCTCCTGAAAACGATCGCATCAGCTATTACTTTGCGAATACACACAATAAGACCAATCATATATCATATTTTCTTTTTTGTTCATCCCCTCAGCAGCTCCTCTTCCACACATCTTCAACCTCTCCTACATATATAAGAACCGTAATCCTCAATTTAGTTTCTTATAGGTAAATATATTCTAAACCAAAAAAGTACACGATCCATGGGCATGAGTATCGTATCACCGCGTCCAAAGAACAAGAATTACATGTAAGTACTCCCCCGAGATCACGCATACATATGTATAGAGTATATTCCTCCCTCATCAATCCACATATTATATTGTAAACGACAATGAAAATCAGATCGATAATATTTATATTTTTGTGGGAATGGCAGTAAGGAGGATAGATGTGGCTATGACATGGTACAACTACGTTTGAGCGGTCGGTGCGAAGGGAAGAATTTAATTTTTATTCTAGTTTATGTCTGGGGTAAAGGTACCCATCAAATTTGCTGTCTTTGCAGTTCTTCAAGAAGGGCGTAATTTCTTTGTATGCACTTTTCATAGTAGATGCGTGCTCTGCTATTTATGTACATCATGCCCTGCTTCTTTTCTCCTCATTGAAGAAGAAACTGCATGAGAGTCCATGGTCAATATTCCCATCCCGTAACTCATGGGATATGTAAAAAGTGGAACGGAAATAGCATTTTCTATGCCTCGTGCCCAATCCATTTACTACGTTAGGATCAAGTATTTAAGAGTCGTAAAATTTATATTTTAGCTCCCCAAGAGCCAACACAAGGTGCTATGAATGAAGAATGGGAGCAGATGAGCAGCTATCTTTCCCCGATAGATATGACAGTACTGCGAACAGTTTACTTGCACGGCCTTTCCTAGAGGAGCCATTTTCAGGTTAAAGAGTAGGGATGCTTGAATTATGCGATGACCGACTCGTCGTCTTCATTGCTGCTGATCATGTATAAAGCTAGTGCTCGGTGTCGTCTGCCACCTGTGAGGGGAATCTCTTTACATCTATGTGATTTTTGAGAACGAAATTGGAGCGATTCATAACACCCCCAAGGATACAATACATGTGGAAATCCAAGCAGAGAAAAATAGTACTCCGCCTTGCCAATTCCAGAGATCGAAATACACTCTTCCCATCTTATCATTCTTCGATTTGCTCCTCTGAGTCAAGTCTCAGGTATAAAATCCGCACCCAACCTTTCACTTTCTGACATCGTGCCCAAATAAGAACCAACCATGCACCGCATGCTGGGGAGCCAACATCGTAACATCACTTCCAATTCCGCTGGAGGGATAGCAGATGGTTAATATATTCGTCATTACTGATATTCGCTCGACATCGAATTAGCAATTGTATGCACGAAAAGGTGACAGTAAAAAATAGTGGCATCATTCGAGAACTTCGAGTGACAAGATGAGACTTCCTTCATGCAATAGCATAATTCATAGACCAGACCCATCAAAGACATTCCATCGACTTTGGTAAGGCAGCACTTGCTTTTTTCCACTTTAGAACCTGGATTTGCCACGATATTTACTGAATTATGTCTCCAGCGCGAGGTATTTGGAATACTGTGCTCAGAATCCCCATGGAGATGGTAGTATGAGATGTCGAAGGAATGTCCGTCTATAGTCTCCGTCCATGATATAGTGAGACATCTCAAGACCCAACCATCCAAATACCTGAATCGAACGATCTAGAATCCGTAGATATGATTCAGCAATCATGATATCTCCTCCGAGATGTATGATCTCTCATCAACATGAATGAACAATACATGTGTATATCTGACACCCACGACTCAAAATCCATCATCATATCTCGCAGCCCACTAAGGTCAAAGCTACCACGAACTAATCAATACCATCAAACCACATTAAAAGTAAGATACAATCTCAACATCATCCCTCGATCTCACGACCTTCCAAGCTTCGAAAAAAGGTCTCTAGAACCCTTTTTCCCTTCTAGATCGACCCACCGTCACCACGATATACATATATACATACATCATGATCGTGATTATCAAGACCCATTCGTCTATAAATAAACACATCAAATGAAGATCAGCTCCAAGCCAACCATGAAATAAAATCATCGACCAAGAATTCTCATTTCACGATAATAATGATTATGAACTCCTAAAGAAAAAAGAGGACCAATTTAGATTCCAGTTATTTTCGCAATTCAATCTTTTTTTTAAACTTTAGTGTTGAAAATCCCTTGCTCACGAGAGATATTGTATTTATGATGTCAGCAACTTTTACATTCCCTACCTATCTAGGTATCTAGATACCCAAAAACTTAAATACCTAAATATATTTATACAATAATTGACCCTCAATATAACAAACTCCCTCCCCCCCAAGCAACCCTCCCAATCTCCAATTCCCCAACCCGCACATCCCAATTTCAATTCTCAAGGCAAATGCTCGCTTCCAAAAAGTACCCTCTCTTCTCTCTCTTCTCTCTCTAAATCCCTTCCTTCCCTCGTCCCCAGAAGCGCAGATCCTCATATCGATCATGCCAGATCGACGTTATCGTTCGTATACCACATTAACATATTCCATTTCTTCACGAAAGACAGATATACTTCGTACAGACAAGACGCAGGTAATCCTTGTTATTTTTCACAATCCTCGTTTGTGATATCTCGATATCGGAGAATGCGTAGAAGGTGTAGAGTATTCTGGAACATTTCATCTAAACTTTCTCACTCCACCTGTCAAATCAAGTCAAATCAATCAAGTAACGAAAGTCAAAGCAAGCAAGTTAGAAATTCCCCCCTCTCTTTCACACATGAAACTCCCTAGATTCGCAAGCTGCCAAACAACCCACCGCTTCAGAAGAAGGACAGACAGACACATAACGCTTCCCCCTCCCATTCCATTCCTATTCCATCACCTCTCTCCCTCGCTCCCAGCCTAAACCAAAGCAAACCAAACCAAACCAAAATGCGGATAAGGCTGTCTCCTCCTCTCCTAGCATAGCATAGCATACCATAGCATACCATAGCATACCATAGCACACACTACCAACCCAAAAGCGTAACATCCACACCTCAAACACCACTCACCCACCCAACCCATCAAATGATTCATGCGAAGCGAAGATAAATAATCGAACGGCGTGGTTTCGCATTTGCATACCTGGTATTTATACAATAAGGTTACTTATCTGTTCTGTTCTATCTAGGTACTCGTAGATAGGTACCGTAGGTACCTATACCGAGAAATTTACTTGCTCAAATCAACGATGCACAGACGCAAAACAGGGGAGAGGGATTATCTATCTTGGGAATGAAAGTCGTCGCGGATAAATCGGAAGATTTGATGCGCGTGTTTGGGATTTTTCTCTGCGGTTTGGGGTTGAGGGAGGGGGTTTGATGGTGTGTGATGTGATGGTGATGGGGATGGGATCTTGGATTTTTTTAAACTGCGGATTTAGATTGCGATTGCGATTGCGATTGCAATTGAGATTGAGATTTAGTGTTTTATTTAGTTTGTTTTCTTTCATTTCCTAAGGCTCGTTTCGAAAGATAGATGGATGATAATATAGAAACTTACATATTACAGGAAAGAAAAAGACTACTTAACAGTTCGATACCATACAACACAATATAATATGATATAGGTAAACTATCTAACCATCTAACAATAGAAATGTCCATCCACACACCCACAAGTGCAAAGACAATACAAGACAAGACAGACCCGAAGATTCTCGTCGTCATAACTACCTACATACGTACTCCCATCACGAGTTTCGTGTAATATTTGATTAAAATGTGCATGATAGATTTCTGTTTCTCTTTCTGTTTCTCTTCAATCTCTACTCGAGTACGGAGTACGAGAGGACCTAGTCAAAATATATATACAGAAAATCCCATGACATCCCGACGAGATGAATACAAATCATATCATAGCAATTATAGAAGATATAAATAAACTCTCAGGAACATTCATGCATTTGTTCATTTATCCATCCAGCCAGCCTTCTTGGCAGGGAACCAGGAGGACGGGTGAGAGGGATGTAGATCGCTGTCATTATGTCTAAGACGGGGAGGAGATCAGGGTCTCGTATTTATGAGTCCCAGCACTTGATCTGAGGATTAGTCAGTATTCAGGAGTTGGTGGGAGGGGAGGTACTCGGGGCAGATGTGAAATTATGAAAAGTGCGTGCTTGTGCTTGGGAGCTCGAAGAGGAAATGAAACGATTGGTTGGGGGATGTTCATTTGTATAGTGTGTAGATATATTTGTGAAGGTTTTCTTCTCTGCACACAGATGAAGAATTGCTTGGGGGAAATCATCATGCGATTTGATATACAAAGTACCTACCTACCTACCTACCTGGTACCTACCGAAAGAATTCCAAACGACCGATATGCGACCATCCAATAATCAATAAAGTACACAATAGTTCATCACAACGCGAGCTCCAAAATTGTACATGTAAATACCGAACAAGTCCACCAAGCGTGATACCCAAGGAGCATTTCCCATCGCGGATTGGAGGCTCTAAGCGCTGGTGGATGGGTAAATGCATGTGGAATGGACGAGGAAAAACATGTCAGCGGGATTGATTGGCTGCGAAGCATTGACGTTCGCGGAAGATTGGGTGCGGGAAGAGGATGTGCTGCGGTGCTACCCCTGATGAGATGCATTGGCCTCGCGCTTTTTGATGCACTTGCTGAGGAAGCAGTGAGTGGATGATTTGATGGGATACTTTGGTTGTAGACGCGGGAAGGAAGAGGGGAGTAGGAGGGAGCGAGAGGCGATGGGTGATGATGAATGGAAGGCATGGATCGACAAATACGAGGTCGGGAGTGGTTTCTGGCTTGATTTTCTGGTTTCCATGCGGATAGTGTGTATCGATCGTTTGGCGGGAGGCGATGAACTTACTTACTTGCATATTTCGGAAGGGTTCACGGCAGAGGTATTTCGTGAGGAAGTTTGTTCGTGGGCATAAATAGCTTGAGCTTAGGTAATTTGGGTTTGTCAAATGCAATGGAAAGATGGCTAGATGCATGTGCATAAAATTTGAACGATTGGAATGGGTAAGAACGCTTCAGCCCTGAGAGGATTGCGGCATCCAATGAACTGATCGCTTTCTTCATTGTTCTGCATGGATAAAAGATGAAGGAAACAGCCGGAGGATTGGCTCGAGATTGGATACTGTAATTGGTGTCTGGGAAGTAGATATTGTGGTCACTGATCACTGGTGGCTGCTTGAACTTGGCGCTGTTTGCGAATGAGAATATGTCATGCGAAGAATGTCCAGAACATCCTAGATACACTATGGAATTGAGGGTGTGGTGAAAAAAAGGGGACACCGGGAGGGAGGAGTAAATTCTCAAGGAAGAATGATAACCTTAATTCTAATAATTTCCTACCGACATAAATGTTGAATTTACTCAGGACAAAGTTTATTATTACCAAGAGAGTTACCAAGATATGCAATGTCAGAGAAAGCATTGATGAGAACTTCTCTAAACAAATCCCTCGCTAGGTACACTGGATGTAGGTAACTTGGCTAAAAACACATGGATTAGATTAGATGTTTTGAAACCGCACTCTCAAATCGTTGATCACATGCGTCGTCGTGATGCTTCGTGTACATTATGAATGTGGAGAAGGGGGACCAGCTTTTCAGGCTCGACATACTATTTAGGCTTTGACAGGCTTTAATCTTTGGCTACTCCATTCAGTGTCCTTGTTTTTCCTCAGATAGATTGGATTTTCACGATGGGCACGCCGTTTGCAATATATCTTCTCAAGCACTGCTCAATTCTAGGCTCCGTGATGGATAATCCGGAGAGGCTTTGCACGATACTGTCATCATCATGCGAATCGTAATGATGGAGAGATATTAATGTGATGGAGTGATTAGATTGATTCATTGATGGAGCTGAGAGATACGAATCAATGACATGTACCGGTGGTGAGACCTTGGGCAAAGAAAGTAATGCCGTGTACGAAGGAGAGGATCCTCTTCTGTTCCAGGTATCAATCCAGGCCTTTTCGTGTTCCCATTCACAACCAGGAAAGGGTGCCAAAGTATGACTCCGAAGATGTATGGGTATCCACCATCAAGCAAGATTGTGGCACAGTACTCCGAACAGGATAGCAAAAACTCCTAGTTGGGAATCGAGGTGGATGTACCAGTGCGAAAATTGATTAGATGTATGGATTGGGAGACTTAGCCACGCGATATGTACGCGTTGTGGTTGTACGGCAGTGGAGACGTGAAGTTCTGGTGTTGATTTTTGTATGTTTTATATATATATCTCGTACATAGATGAATGTTTAGGTGAGATGAGATATATTGAGCGTGCCAGGTCAAGTCCTGCTCGAAGTGAAGATTTACTTAGGGGAAGCTTGTGTTTGAGAGCGTTCAGTGGCTCAAAATAGTTGAGATTTAGGTTCATCACAAGTTCAAGCACCATTTGAAATTTATGCAATAGGCTTCGTCCCCTGGATTCCACTTCATCGGTCCCGTCAAACGGTCGAAGGGCTCGAAGGATTTTCCCTTCCAACCTTGAAACTTTACTACCCTTTTTTAAATCATCTACTTCGTACCCGTTGTACCCGTACGTGCGGTACTCTTTCGAGTCATCATATCATTAGTCCCTTCCTGTACGCGGTTCTCTGCACTATTGAACCACTTCACGGTATCTTCGGCTGCTGCTCTCGTTTCTCCTCTTGTCTTCCTCTTGAAAAGTTGGCTCCAGAACTGTGAAAAATCAAACTTACTTGCAAGAAACTATTGTAACCAATTAATAGAAGTGGAACCTGTCAATATGGTTTTCGTGGCACCAGGTATCTTAGATGATCATGTCAACAAAAAAGGATCTTAATGATTCCCCTTTGGTCTCTAGCCCATTTAAATTGGATGTCTAGCAAAAATACCATTACAGCTAATTTTCTTAGCTAAAGTTAGCTTAACGAGGCTTTTCCCTCCCTCGCTCATCGAACATCAATATTCATGCCAATCAAACCTTCGAGACTCGATTTGTGATTTTCGATTTCGATTTCGATTGTTCAAATGAATGTCGAGTAACTTTTTCTTTTCCTTACTTTCTCACCACACCGCCCTTTTCATCGTTCTTCACCATATCGAATCTCATTCCACGTTTCTTCCCACCCTTCATATCCTGTCCTATCCTATCTATTCCACACCACGACCATCAAAGAGAGACGAACAAGAGATTGATAAGCCTTTCATCACTGCCACTAACAAAATCTGCGACAAAGAGTCCACGGAAGATTCCCCCACATCAGCTCTTTTTTTAAATTAAAAATCAAAGTGGTCCCTTTGAATAATCCCTAAGTATGACAAGGTATCTTTGTTGATCAGACCTACTAAGAGATCATCCATGCTCACTCTCGAGCAAAGACTTTTTTCGCTCCTTTCGGATATTCTGGATAGCTTGCGTGACCCAATGAGGAAGAGTGGATGTGAGAGAGAGAGAAAAAAAAGATCAAGATGTAACCAGAGTCTACCCTGTTACACCATCATTAACTTTGGTGAAGGGGGGAACCTGTCGCGCGTTCATTGGGATGTGTAGATGGCGATGCACGTTTAAGAAAATAGGTAAACCTAGTCCATCGCTCGTCTCGCTCATTGGAACGCCTCTTTTTGCCTTCTACATGAGAGCACTAATTCGTTAATCTCATTCGCTCAATGGAGACGATCTAATTCATGGCTCAGGGAGAGAGAGGACAATCTCATTCCTTTCCTGGCTTTGGGTATTGGGGATCTTTTGATTCTGGGATTGGAATCTTCAGATACTTTTCATAGGTCGTTCTCTTGTTACCTAGCATCAATGATGTACCGTATCGTCCTCTCCTTTCCGACGAACTCTCGATCGATAGATTATAGATAGAAACATATTACATAGGTAGATCAAGAAGAGCAATCAAATATCAAAAGTTAAGCCGGGGATCTTTCTTCCTTTCTTGATCAGTTACTCAGCTAGGGAGGTAGTTATTGCTATTGATATTGAAATACTCTTTTCTTTTTCCCCCCTCGTTCGTTCCATTCCACTCACTTCTTTCTTCTACGTGTATTTCAAATGCCTGCGTTCTTTACGGGTGTTGATTGATAAATATACCATATACCATATACCATATACCATATACCATATACCATATACCATACATCTACCATATACCATACATCTACCATACATATACCATACTAGGTATCTAGACTAAAAAAGTATCATTCCGGGTCGTTCTTTATTATTGATTGATAGAGCCCTTCTTTCTTCTTGATTGAAATTCAATTTATTAAGGCATTATTGTGAAGAGAGAATTGGATTCGATTGGTTCATCTTTTCCCTCTTTCTCCATAAAAGTATATTCTACCTGGGTATGTCCAGTCCAAAATACGCACAGCACTTTATTATACACAGATACACAGATACACAGACACACAGACACACAGATACACAGATACATTACATACATTACATACACTTGGCATTTATACTTTTCTGACTTGACTCTTCTTATTTTTCACTCCACTCGTCTTATTTCTTACTCTCTCCCCTCTCCTCTCGCCCTCGACTACCCTTGACTACCCTTGACCCCAAGTACCTACTACCTCCCTAGTCAAAAACGAGCTAGGTATACTTCACTAGGTACTTCACCACTTCACTTACATACATACATCAAGCAGCAACCACACGCACAAGAATCCCGCTACTGTACGCACCTACGCACCTACCTTCACTCGACCATTCACACTTAAACTCAACTGATTCCTCATCCACCCAACTTTTACCATTTCCACTCATCATCCACCCAGACCTTCTCTTATTTCTCCACACTCTTCCACACTTATTATTATTCACTCACATACACCCACCACACACACACACACACACACACAAAAACGCATCAATTTCAATTTTATTCTTCCTATTTTTCTTTCTTTCCTCCGAAAAAAGAATTTAAAGTCCTTCGACAATCCTTTCAAGTTGAGAAAAAAACTTTACTTACTTTTTATTTTTCTTCTCATTCGAGACTTCCTTCTAAATCAAAGCTTTTTGTTATCGTTGTCGTGATCGTTGTCGTCGTTGACTTTACTTTGAGATACCATCACTTCCTTCTTCACATCTTCTTTCCATCAAATAGAGATACTACATACAACACATTCAATCCTCAAACTCTGTAATATTCCCATCAAAAGCGAAGTCATCCCATCATCATCATCGATACTCGCAACACAGAAGAAGAAAAGAATTATACACTCAAGTTTGACAAGGCCAGGCCATTTTTATCAGTCCGCGACCGAGAAAATACAAACTTATTCACATCCATTGTTCGGATTTTCCGGGGTTTTTGTGGTTTACATTAAAGAATCATCAACTCTTTTCTTGGATTCACCCATCAAAAAAGTTATCTCTTCTCTCTTCAATCATCAAGATTCCTTTCCATCTTCGACAAGAATCGTTTCGATTAACCTTCATTCTCTCGCACACATTTCATCTCTCATTACGACGATTTGTTTGTTGCTTGTGTTGAAAAGAAAAGGCTTGCCTCTTTTTTCACACCACCACCTCATCTCACCACACAACCTTCGAGCTTCTTTTTACAGAATTACATTTTACAAAGCAAAACAATATAATTACATCGAAACTCCTTCGACTTGACGTACAATACAATACGCATTCGATAATATCTTTTTTCGAATCATCTTAATTTATCTAATACAATTCCCGTCCCTTCCTCAGGTCGACCTGACAATCCTTACACGATCAATTCATCGACACGAATACATTCTCTTCGATCATTGATCCTTCACGAATCTACGAATCGATCGATTCCTACCTTGACACCCAAACTTACAATATCCCATTCAATTGTATAAAAAAAACATCAAAATGGACGCAGGCGGTCTTGCTCAGATGTCTTACAACAACTTCCCTTCCAGTAATGGCTTGGGTATGCCAGTTACTGGTTTCGCTGCTAGAAGAGCTGCTAATGGTTCCAACATCAAACGTCTTTCATTTGAACCCACTGCCAAGACTCTCGATTCCCAAGATAACGGTGCACCAACTCCAAGAACATCTCGTTCTCACTTACTCGCAGGTTTAAGAACTGCACCCAAGTCTGCCACTTCTGCAAACTTCCCATCAACTGCTCCACCAACCCAAGTTCAACACAACACCGGCAACAGTGGAATGAACTCGAGCAGATATGCTGATAATGGACCAAAGACTTCAGGATATGCTCCATTCAATCAACAAAACCATCAAATGAACCAACAGATGTACTCTGTTCCCGAACAAGTTCTTTCAACTCCCGAGATTCGACTTGATGATGGACACGATGGAATGGATCCAAATTTGTATGCTCAGCTTGTTGCCACCAATTTGTATCTCGCAGAACAACAACAACGTCTTCAGCAACAATTGATGAACGTTCAAGCTGCTGCTCAGCAGATGAGTTTGAATGGACAATACGCAACTCCACCCATCACCCCACAAAACATGGGAATGTATCAACAACAGCAAATGAAGCAAAACATGCAACCAATCATCACACCTGTTCCCGGTGCTCAACCTGGTGTTTACTCGTATTACAACCCCATGACTGGACAACAAACCTATTTCATGGATAACAGTCAACAATACGTCGAGTCACCAATTGAACAAAGAGTTAGCTATTCTCCACCACAACAACCTGGCACACCAAGATTCCAAGTCTCCCCACCACCACAATCCGATGCACCATCTTTCACAAGATCTATCAGTCCACCAAAGAAATCTGCATCACCACCACAAGACCATGCTCCTTTGCCTCCACCATCTGCTGGTGCTTTCCGTAGAGGACATCGTAGCTCAAAGTCTATGGCTATGTCTATGTCCGGTGAGGTTTCTTTGGATGGTCCAAAAACTGCTGGATTACCAAAATCTACTTTCCCAGGTACTCCAACCCAAACTGGATTTGGTCCAGGTGCAGGACGTGCTGGTGAACACCCAGTCAGACAACCACGTGGTCCACCACCTATTGAAGAATTGAAATCTAAGCCAACTGCCAAGTTTGAAGGCTCCAAGAACTTTGCTACTCGAACTCGTCGAAGTGCTGTTCACAATCTTGTTCGTGCTGGGTTGGAACGTCGAAGAGCACCAGGTAGTGCTTCAGGCAGCATGTCACCTGTATCTGAAGATGGTGAGATGTCATTCTCAGCTGATGACAATGATTCGGATTCTGGCCGTAGTGGAAGTGGAAGTCTTTCAGGTCGTCCAAGTCCACCAAGTTCTCGCACGTCTCAACACGGTGCCATTGGTTCTAACCGTCCTACTTCAAGACAAAACTCTCTTGAAATCAAGTCAGTCATGTCTGTTGAATCATTCACTGCTGAGAGTGTTTCTGGTGATGAACAAATTGGTGGTAGCTTCGCTGCTGTCTTCAAGAATGCTGGAAAGAAGCCTGAAGTAGCTGCTATTCAAAAGAAAGCCCCAATGCTTGTTCTTACTAGCGCTGAGAAACGCAAAAGCTCCATCTTTTAAGATGTTTGAGTAAATCACTTTATGGGTAGATCCCATTTTTTGATTATCCGATCTCTACTTTAACTTGTCGAACAAAAAGAACAATTTGATATTGCATTCGACATTGTGCATATTTCGATAGCAGGAATCGGGGTTTCCTTGCTTGCAATTGCTAGTTTTTTTGACGAAGATGATGAATACTTTTCGAGAAACAAACTTCTTAATTAATTTTGGAGGAACTTTTGGAGCTTTCAGCCTCAAGGCTGTCCTTTATTCGATATAACAATTTCATTTTTTTCTTTCGTTCTAGGGGGTTCTGACTTCTTTCGTGAATTGCATCTCGAAAATTCTCTTGTATTTTCAATACTATGGAATTGTTTGACTTTGGTATTTATCGGTTTATTGTCACAAGTCACATGTCCCAAGTTGTCGAACAAGAGTGAAATCTGGATGCTCTTCCGAATGAAAGGGAGGGATTTTCGATGGGTCTGAGGGGAATGCAATGGCTTGGGGATATATGTTTGGACTTTTTTGCTCTTTATTCTGATACTGGGGATGGAATGGTTAAATGGAAATTGTGATATGATTATATGCCTGGGTCTACTTTTTTTTTTCTCTTTCGAGTTTGGGGGATATAAGAATATGAACCTGTTGATCAGATTTGGAGGAAATACCAGGCTGGAATATGGGGGATACGGATTGTGGGTTGTGAAGGAAAGAATAGGGAAATTCTTGAATGTGCGAATAGGTGGGGGATGAGACAGGATAGGGGAGATGGGATTAAGTGAGGATATATTTGTAGCAACATGAAATACCATTCTTTTTGACATTATTCTTCCGGTCAATGCTTTGTATGTTGTGATGAATTTGTTGTTGGTAGTAGATGTGATGCAGGTGAGGAGAGTGTAATATGAGTGAGTACAGGGTCAATGAATGAATGAATGATGTGACGAATAATACCTGGGTAAAGAAGGGGTAACTCGCTACAGCATCCATCTTAAGTAAATTTTCACCCGCTTCTTCCTCCTTTTCTCGCGTACTGCCCTGCCCCATTTTACTTCCTACAATGAATGAAATGGAGTTCTTGGTTTTTTTTTTCCTTCTCCTGGAAGAGAGGAGAGGAGAGGGGAAATAAGAGATGATAATTATTTTGGGTTGATGGGGTGGGGTGGGGTGTTGATTAAATTGAATTGAATTGAATTGAATTGAATTGAATTGAATTGAATTGAATGTTGGTGAGGTGTGTGTGTGTGTGTGTGTGTGTGTGTGTAAGTTGTGTATATTTATTTGTTTCGATTCGTCTGGATTATATTAGGTTGGGTTGGGTTGGAAATGAGAATTTGCGGTTGTGGTGTTTGAAGGGGAAGAGGGGAAGATGGAGGGGGGAGTTTAAGAATTAAATTCTTGTTTTCTTCTTGTGGATTGTTTCTCTCTGAATGGTTTATGGTGTTGTATGGGATTATACTCAATGGTGGATATATGTCTGGTGGGTAGTTGGGTGGTGAAAATTGTGGTTGGGTGGGATGGGGATAGGGATGGGGATGGGAATAGGAATGTGGTGGTGGGTGGGAGGGGTTTTGGAGAGCTATACGCGATAAAGTGATATATAAACAAATAGGGTGGGTGCGGAGGGAGAGGGAGAATGTTGATGGAGATGAGACGAGAGCAATTTGTTGGCACGTTGTATTGTATTCACTCGTTTGATATTTGTTGGGATGGGATGGAAGTCCCGTTGTCGGATGTTGCGATTGTTGTCACCATTTACCTTACTGTTGTTCGTTCTTATTCTATTTTGTATCTCCAGATTTATCAAGTCTGGTCGTTTCGTAAGAGCTATGTATTGAGAATTATGTGTTCTCACAGAATGGTTGAGGAGTGTAGTGATAGTTCCTTAGGAAGTCATCGACTTTGTTTAGGATTTAACTTTGAGGATGAGATTTGGGGAGTCGGGTAGGTTTTATATCGTAGGATTTTGGATGTTTTGTAGGAAAAGCAAAATCTGTGATTTTTGATTCACTAGGTAAGTAATTTGTAATTGATACTGTGATTTATCCCTAGAGGTTTATGGTGTACAAGACTTGGCAACGAGGAAAGAGATTAGTACATAGACTCCATAACTTCCTTGATTTAAATTTCGCCATGGACTGCACGGCGAATCATGGGGATAACTACATGGGTCATCCAATTAGATCCATGATTTCGGGCTTCGGGAGGAGTCGAGAGAAAGAGATGGAAATTAAAATCTCCTATATGCTGAATTTTGATTAGAGGAAAGACCTGTTTTTATATGGTTGAGGATGTTATGACTGAGTACTGTCATTTCCATAAACATTTGTCAGAATATAAGGGTCATTATTGTACCGAAGTTGTCATCTCATAATTTGTGCTGAGGTGAAAAGTATTGATATTTGATGACAGTGGATACAGTATGTTAAACTGTCGTCGAATTGAGGAATGCTATATTCCATCTTTTATACCATACCATGTATGACCTTTTTGCATACAAGACACACTGATTTCGAGGATGAAGAGACCACGATTGACCCGGAAAAAGAGACGATAAATTACAAGTGAAAATATAATCGTATAGGTACTTGTCGGCTATTTCGATAAATCTTGTCAACTATGCCAGGGTGGTTGGCCATATTGTGAATAGCCGAAGTAAGTGCATTATATAAGTGATATCTCAGCAAGAGGAAAATATCATTTTTCGCAATAAACCACTTGCGGAACTTCGCTCATTAATGACACGTCCCTCCACATCTCACATATCCTAAAGACTAAGATTAAACACCCGTCCCGGTCTCAATAAATATCAGGAGAGCAGAATCGAGGATTGACTACCTGGCTTCTTTTCTGTTTATGAGTTTTGTAATTTATAGTCGTGGGTTTGATTCTTAGTTTACTGTGCTTGAAGCCGTGGTAGATTTAATGTGAGATTATTATGTTGATTATCTTGGAGGTTTAAGATGTAGATTAATGATAAGTGTAAGAGAGTATTTCGTCTGGCTGGGAGATCGCAAAGGTTTGTATAGTCGGATTTGTTCGCTGGTAGGTTATTTGTACTGTTAGATTAGCTAAGGTTTAGGTAACTTGACGAAGCATATAAGAATTGCAAGTTCAGAGGCCTTGAAGTAATACGCTTGACTGTAGATATCGATTGCTGAATCACTCGCTCGTCACAAGATCATCCAAATTTTGGGACGGTTAAAGGACTTTCATAAAGTTCACCACGCATTTCAAGACAAATAATATTGATATCCACAATTTCCCAAGAGACCTATCACTAGTATGTGAAAACACTTTCACTATGATTGTCTTCACTGCCAGTCCCCAAATTCGTCTCAGCCTCGTCAAGACAATTGAATAGAATATCTGGTAGTAATCCTCCTTGAAAAATAACCATATCCCTATTATCTCAGTGTCATATGTATAGTAAGTAGCGTATTGAAATTCCCACCCTCTCCCACCACCCTATCCTAGGCTCAGGATGGAAGCTCTATATCCTGTAAATTTCTTCTTCTATCCTGTCCTACGTATCCTGAAAATGAGGAATGGGTAAGATAAGGGTTTAGATTCGGTGGTTGTTTGAAATTTGACAGTACGTCTGCGGAAGCGCAAACTATCTCAATGCGTGGAATGTTGACTTCAGGATGCAATTTTTTCCCCTCTTCAAAAGCAATACGTATTTCTTCGGTCTTTTCTCGATAGATATCCTCCGATATTGCCTCTTTCGAGTCATGTACGAACCGCTTTCCGGGAACTTCTCTGGTTCTACTTTAGACGGCGCCGGATCCAATCACAAAGCTGAAAGACTCAAGTATTGGAAACGTTGCGAAGAGTTCTGCATAGAGAGACATATTCTCATCCTTCAACATCATAGTCCTATCAAAAGCATCATCACGGTAAGCAACATAATCAGAAGGTCCGTAGAGATAGCGACTCGCTAGAATGCCCATGTGACGAAGCTCGGCGAAAACCATTCTTCTCTCTTTGCGACAAATTAGCTCTGGGCAGAGAAGTCCGTCTCCAGAAATATATAACCCGATGGTACGCGTTGAATCGGCATGACAAATGATGGTATCCTCTGATGGACTGTAAAAGACGGGAGCTTTATTACACCGGGCGTAAATACAACCCTCGGTATGAGCACAGATCCTTTTGTAATGTTTGAGAAACACTTCTCGAGAATCGAAGCTGGCATCATGTAGTGCATGAGGCTTCGAAGATGGAAATATTCCATGTTTAGTTGCATAAACCATTTTTCCTTCTGGAAGGGCTTGGAACCATATCTTAAGTTGAATCTCCTTAGGCAAGAGGGAAAATTTTGGGAAGCTTGAAGCTACTTGAACGCTACAAGCATTGATCATATTGTTGACGTCGGAGGGAGTCATCGTGTTGGAGATAGTGTTTAATCTGTAGATATCTTTATAAAAGTTGACAAGACTCGAAAGCACCGGAACGCTTGGGGCATCCATCGCAGCATTGATATCAGGAGGATCCATCGTGCTGATGATGTTGTTTCATCTGTAGATGAGACCTTGCAGAGTTTAATATAATAAAATTTATGAATGCGGCTGCCGTGAAATTTGACGCTAGTGAGATAGTGAATGATTCTCGGCTCTATGAGAACATCACGGCCAATCAAGAATGTTCACGGGCGACGGAGAACTGCAGTACTATAGACTTGTACTGCGAACTTGGTTCACCAACGAGATTTTCGTAGCGTCGAATGACAATGAGCTACATTCGAGCCAGACATTCAGTCAAGAGAAAATCTCAATGACTACGTCCATCCGGCCCACATAAATTTTGTTCATCTATGCGGTATTGAATGCTGGGTATTCTAGCACAAGTATTACTGAAAGCTCATTGGTGTTCTTATGATCACCGTTTATCAGTGAACTTCTCTTGCCAATATATTTAAGAATTTCACTCCACTTCTTTGGGAAGCATGGAGAGGTTGAAACACATCCTTTCATCTCTCCAGATATGTTAAAAAGGGACGCGACAAGCCACTACTTTGGCACTTCATCTCTTTAAGCATGGGCAAAAATAAGTAACAACATATTGAAGTTACGAACCGAAAAGTCTAACACATTACTATAATGCTTAGATATAGAACTGACCTTAACGTAGGTATATTCCGAGCGATTGATCTGGATTTATGAACGGAAGGCAATTGAATCCCGGATTAAGCGAGTAACATGAGTGATGATAATGTTTGCAGGTTCTTTCCTACCCACTTAGAAAGCTTTGCGTTTCTATGAATGGAGGTTATAATTCATGATGGTAACAGACGGATTGGTAAGGTATCTATTGGAAATTATAACGTCTTTTACTTCAGCGAATCGGAATGGTCTCCTCCTATACCTATGTGCTCAGAGCTTATCTCATAATTGAGAGACACAAAGACTCTCTTCTATGAGGCATCTTCCGTGCATCAAAGTGGGAGACGAGTGAATGTTGTGATGGGGTCGATTTTGTGTTCTGACTAAGCGCTCCTAAGAGGTTTAGTTCTGACAAACACAGTTTTGTGAAATCAGGATGAATATCAAATGAGGTATAAAAGCATTGTGTGATTTTTATTCAAATAGTTCCTCTCTAAAGTTGGCTCTATACCTGTGGTTGTACAATAACGTTGAGAGCTCCACCAGGACGGTCTCCTACGGTCTTGAACGCATCATTGGCCTCATCCAAGGAGAAGAGTTTGTGTTTAAGGAATGAGAAGTCAATGACACCCGCTCCCATCAGCTCGATACACTCATCTATCTCCTCACTGTTGAACCACAGTGTCCCGTTAACACTGACATCCTGTGCCATAATTTTGCTATAAGTATTAGTGATTTGGCCAGGAACTCCACCAGCAGCCAATGCTACTCTTCCACCACGTGCCAAAGAGCTGATCAGTTTAGCGGTACCGTCTGAATCACCTCCATTACCAAGACAATCGTAAAGACCATCGGGACCTGATCCATTCGTTTGGTCCTTAATCCACTGGATAAGATCTCCCTCATCTTCAGAGGAACGAACGGCAATACGTCCCTTCGTAGCCATTCCTTCGATCTCAGCGAGACGTTCTTTGTTACGTCCGATGCCCAGAATCTTTGTGCAGCCAAAACCAAGAGCAATCGCTACGGCGGCATATCCTAAAGTACCCGTCACACCATTGATCAGAAGTGTCTTTCCAGGTCCCATTCCACATTTCTTCAGACCTGCATATGAAGTACCGATGTAACCGAGTCGAGCTGCGGTGTTTATGTCGATCGAGGGAGGAATCACGGCGATATTTGCATCAGGCGATAACAGATATTGTGAAAGTGAACCAATGGGATATTGCTCAAGAACTGCCTTTCCTTCTGGGGTTTTAATACCGAAGTACGCACGTAGGCATCCCCGGTTGCATAAATCCCTCCTCCCTGCGTTTCGTTAGCAAAATAAAATAGAGACCCGGTATCCCGCCTGACTTACCCTTTCGACATTGTTTGCAGTTGCCACAAGATATATGCGGGTCAACATAAACTCGATCCCCGGCCTTTAGCCCGATAACATTTTCTCCCACAGCTTCAATGACACCGGCAGCATCCAGACCGAAAACAGAAGGTAACTTCGGTAAGGTGTAATAATGGCCTGGGCCTTTTGTTATAATATTGGCAGCGTTTGGAACAAGACAAGCAGCCTCCACTTTGACGAGAACCTCTTTTGGTCCCGGAGTTGGCTTCTCAATTGTCGTTACTTTCAAAGGCTTTCCTTGCTCCACCAATTGAGCAACTCTCATACCGGTCATGATTGCGATGAATTTTGGATAAGGCTTTTGGGGTGGCTGCTATTACTTTGTCTGTAGGGAATCTGATGATGCGATTAAGGTAGTGGGTGGATTAAAAGTTATTCTTATATACACAGCAATCCCACCGTCACTCACGACTCACTTATGATCGTGTCACCGTCCGGAAACTTTTGCGGACTCCGAAGGTATATATCAGAGCAGGCTTGCTCGGATATAGGACAACATAAAACTCGAAACTCGATCGATTCAATCTAAATCAAACATCTATATCGAAGCCGAAAACTAATTGTGCATACCGAGGTGCTAGACTTCTAGGTTGGGAGCTACATGATCAGTAATCCAGACTTGCTTTTAGGACTTTCGATGTGCTGTCACAAGAGCCCGCTTTTTAAGCTTTCGATTGTTCGATTCTTCAACCCTTCGAATCTAGATACAGATTTCGACAAAGCTTCTCAGTCAATTGAGATTTCTATCCTCAATATTGGCGTGCTCTTTTTGGAATGTCCATCGAAGGTAGGCGAGCTATAACACTTGCATCTATCAAAGTAAATACAATCCGAAATTTTGTCAAGCCTTTGTTCACTTTTCCCATCTGCTAAAGTCAATTCCGATGCGGATTTGAAAAGCGATGTGATACACCCCCAGGTAAGCCAAGCAGGCAGGAAGTCCATTAAAATGGATCAGAGGGGGTCCACAATCGTCATAACTGCCATGCGCTTTAGCAGCGCGTAATCATCCTTCCGGCGCTTGGCGAGCTAAAGGGCGTTCTTCGGTAGTCGTGGGGTAATTCCCGTGCCGTTTGTCCGATTAACTGGTTGTTTGGCTTTTGGTGGCAGAGTGTCTACAACGGCGTTGGCAGGCCATTCAATTTCACGATGGTAGGATGTTAAGCTTTGTGAAATAAAGTGTGGTTGCTGGAGAATTTCTCTATCCAGTAGGCAATTAGATGTTCCGACTAGTGTTGATCATATCATGTAATGAATACAGCAAAACCTCTTTATAAGGATTCACCCTATAAGGATAATCTCTTTATAAGGGTATATTTTTCAATCCCAAAAATTTTCAGGATTAAAAAAGGTCTATATTCTCAAAACCCTTCTATTAGATTGTTTTTATATTTTTTCGTTCTAGGATTACATATATCCTTATTGAACTAATAAAATTATTAGAATTATTTATTATATAATGTGTTTTATCACCGAGTGGATCATATCACCGAGT
>PQXJ01000236.1:0-57317 GCA_004786225.1 Botryotinia narcissicola | reverse complement strand
GAGCGCACCTATATACTAGCTATGTACACGTGATCGTGCACGTGCGCAAGCGCGCACGTGAGCGATCGCAACTGCGATTGGGTGCGATGCGTGACATTACCCACCCAACCTATGGGGTCCCGATGGGTGGGACATTAGATCGAAAACCCGACCTATGGGGCCCCATTTTACAGCCTAACTCGCAGACACTGGTGTTGCCGCTGAAGCTGCTGCTAGAACTATGAGCGAACTACCTGGTTTCGCAAACATTGTACCGAATCCTTGTACGAAATTTAACGTTCCATAACAGTTATTCCCGTCATATGCGCAACACCATGTTCTATCTGAACTAGCTGCGTTGCTTGCAATTACGTTGACTATCGAACGGTTGCCGGCTCAAAAGAATTAGCTATCTATGGCAACATGAGAGCTGCAAGACGCAATGCTTGAATCGAGATGATACTCCGGACATGATGGACTTTTCCATGTACAAGGTCCTACAATATCCTCATTCTGTACAGATATCTGAATCCAGCTAACATCCTCCATTCTGGGTCGATGAAATGAGACGTCATAAGTGGCAATACTAGTATCGCGGAAATAGCAAGTGGCTTCGATAGCTGCATGTACCCGCAATGAAAACAAACTACCTATTGTAATGCGTGGCAGTACGTTGAGCGAGAGACTGGTTTTGCAAGATAAGAAAAATAAAAAGAATAATATTTAACTGAGAATCAATGGCCAATCCAAGCAGCATACGCTCTAAACTCAGTGCATACTTTAATGCAAGCTTTGCAAAATTTGACTTGGTGAGGCTATAACCTGTTACCGTGGCATAGAGTCTTAGACTAATGTAATGTTATTCGTTGATTCCACGCTCGATTGATTCAAACATTGTGGATGATTTGATCTTAAGTCTGCGATATTGCAAATATGGTTTTGACGAGAGTCCAGAACATACATTCTCTGAGAGGACCCGTATGCAAAATTAATGTCTAGAGAAAGAACACGAGAGGTGTCTTCGAAACAGAAGGGTAGCGAGTAATTACGACACCGGAAATAAATAGCGAAGCTCCAGCACGGCCAACAATACTAATTATCTCATGGAAATAAGAAGCGAAAGTATAAGACAAAACTGCATCCAACATCGAAAGCAGTAATAAATGGCGAAGATATGCAACAAAAAGATATTTTTCTCTTTGATAAATTAGTGAATTGCGGCTGAAGCAATATAAGATGACGGGTTCTAATCAATCATGATTTCAGCTGAAAGTCGTATGAGAGAAAAAGTATTCATCTCAGTACTAAAGATCAACACATCGATAGATGTCGATAGATGAACAAGTGAAAGCATAGAATAAGGATAAAAGACCTAATCAAATCCTTCGATGTCTTCCCAGCCTCATCTACCGGACCAGACCAAAGTCTGAGCGCAATAATCATAACCGCCGCAACTCTGTACGGCGGTAGGGACCAAGTTTCGAACACTGCTCATTTTCGTGGACATTTCAAAACATATCACCCGAACGCATAAGCCAGTTTGAGGCCTTTCGAATCCGCAGTGATCGTCGAGCAGCTGAGATTCGCAATCAATCTGCCAAGAGCTTAAGAGTGATGATCGGGATAAGAAATCGGAAGGATTTCAAAGACACGGGCGAATTGTGGATTGAGATACAGAAAAGGAAGGAACGAAGACGATATACATGTACGCGCAGAACAACACGGAATTGTGTCGCATTCATTCGATCACGTGGACGACACGTTTATTGAATGTAACCCTGGGGCTCAAAAGCCAAAGATAGTTCAATATTTGATCCTTGTTCAATATTCCCAAGATAGAATAACTAAACTAAAGTTCTTCAACGATCCACATTGTTCTCCGCTCATGAATTTCCCAGTGTATTTTTAATTTTCGTAGCCGCCCGGAGGAAAATGAAGTGGACTCTCTCACAAATTAAAGTTGCCGAGCGGAGAAAAGATACAAGCGATTGTAGATTGCGCACGCACGTGATCCACTCTCTCCATTGAAATTCTAATCATCGGATAAAAGTCCCGAAGTCAAACGAAACAACACAGCCAACCAATCAATCATTCCTAATCAAGCAAACGAAAACCCCACGAAACACCTGTCGTTCTCGTTCCCTCGTTCAGCCCTTCAAGGGTACGAGAATGAACGATAATTAATCCTACGACCGTTATCGTGAACCCGCTCTATCTATCTTGGACCTTGGTGCAGTCTAAGCGCTTTAGGTCTTTCCGAACTCCAGAATTCCATTTTTAGATAGTTCAGGCGAGCTATCCGAGAAGAAATACTACCTGATCGTACAAATTTAGTCATGGGAAATATTAAATCCCATAATGGCATTTCGAACAGTACATACTGTCTCGACCTCTGGTCTTGAAAAATACGAGACGTCTCAATTTGGAGGATGAAGAAAGCTAATCTTAGGTAGACCTGTTCTTGAGGCCGAAGCTTAAAGGCATGAATTTCAATCTAACAATCATCGTTTGGTTTTATGGGTCGTCATCATCGGAGTCTAGTGAGCTCCTACCTTCCTCTGGACTTGGGGGTGTTGTTCGTCTGATAAAAGATATGACGGTATCATACCAGTGCTTATCAGATATGGATCATGGATTTCTCCATCCAATCTCTCTTCCATGTATCCTGCTTCTCTGGATTGTACAGTTAAAAATGAGTCAGAGTTTTCCTTCCTGAAACTGTGAAACGTAGATCATGAAACAAGATGAACATCTTGACTAATTCTCGGAATGATACATCGCATCGCTCCCATCAAAGTTCCAAGATATAAAAATTGAACGACATCCAATAATCCAACCCAATCTATCAAGATCCAATTGATTCGTCTACAACCCATGTACAGCCATACCATGCATACCTAGGCAGGTATGCGGCGCGTCGAGAGAAAAAGCAGGGATAATTCGGAGATCATTCGCTTATTGGCGTGTGCTCCTTTACCAATGATCTTCAAGAAGAGGTTACGTCGTCAACACGACCCTGACACGTAACCGCCAGTCTCCAATTCTTCAAACCAGATTCTGGATTAACGTGACATTTCTTTACTTTGAGAAGTCTTATTTGAATAAAGCATAATGTTACTCGGGCGCTTGGTGGTCGGCTGTGCAAATTTGTTAGCAAAAGCGTCTGCCGGTCGCGGTACTTGAATAGTATGATCGATATTGGGAATAGTTTCAATTGGTACTCCACAACTGAGTTGAACTATTGCTTATTGAAAAAATCTCTTCCGATTCACCGAAGTTTGATGAGTCGACAATTTGGCCAGTCGTATGTCGCAAAAGCTAAAAAAAAGTTTCATTAAGCAAGCGCTGGTTAACCAATAAGGCGACAAATTATTCTTAGGTACGTCTTCAAGTAGTAGTACCTAATGAGATTACCGTTCAATGCCGTTGCCGTTGTTTTGTACGAGTACCTGTACCCTACCTATACTCAATGTTGTGCAATGTTGACTTGTTGATTTTGGTAACGCGAGCGCTTGGAGAAATTTCGCGATGTTGCACGCGACGTCGTGGTTTTTGTTGTTCAGGGTACGTACCTAGGTACATGGTACCCGAAAATGTAATCACCCGAACGCGTCTTTTTGCTTACTTCACAATCAGCGCCTCTATTTTAATTCGATTTGTGATAATCGATTTTGATTGGATAATTTCTTGATTTCTCAGTAAGAACTATCCAATTCCCATGTACAATACCATCTCCCCGGATCCACTATCCAGAAAATTGGCGTTCATGGGTAAGGTTGATAGTCTAAAAATGAGTCATTTTAACATTGCATTACATTACATTAGTGCTTCACATACTTAACCTAATTGAGATTATATTTATCCGGCGGCTGCTGAAGAACGAACCATATGGCCTTATCTGCTTGACCAAGAAACAGTATCATATCCACTTTGTATATTTTCAGTCTTGTCTAACTACTTTTCTCCGCGTTTCGGATTATTTAGATCTTTTTCTTGATACCCCTGTCCGAACGTCAAGTCAATCCATGAAGTGATCTGGGTATTGGATACTACCCTTCTACTCAATTTCAACGAGGATAAGTACTGGTGGTCATCACCTCATATCTCTCTTTTAGCTATTCAGTCTCATCTCATACTCTTTCTTTCGTTCTTCATTCATTCGCATTAGACATCTTTTCTGTCATCAAAATTTTTAGAAGAGCTGTGCTCATCGTCATATCATCATATCATACCTTTTAATATTCTTCAGTTGATCTTGAAGCAATCAAAAACATCAGGAGCCGGCTCCTTCATCAAAACTTTAATATAGTGTTTTCTTCATAGACACTGACCACCTACCGCCCACCACCACTCTACTCATATTTTTGCGTAAGTCAAGCACCTGACATTGCTAACAGATTTATACTACAATGACATTGATTAACATTTTTATGTATACAGTCCGGTAGCAGATATGTCATTTGATTATTCTTCATTTTCGTTTGAGCCAACTACTTCACCACAGTTCACGTTTGAGGAGCCTTTAATTAGTGCTCCTTTCAGACTTGGTCATTCTCGATCAGGTTCGCAAGTGTCAATCTATTCTCGAGATTCATCTCCATCCGATTCTATCAGCATCTCAAGTACCCAGATGACTACTCCGGCTAGATCACCAATTAGACAACATGGCCCACTTCTCCTACCCAAGATTCGTCCACAAGATCAGGAAATCAATGCTTCGCCCTCAACTGGATTGAGAGTAACCAAAACATCAAAAAAGAATGCCGCTAGTCGTGCATCCAAACCTACTCATAATAGGAGCTACACGAATCCCGAGACAATCGTGTTTAACTCTGATATATTCCCCTCGAACACTCGTCCAATGTCCACTCTTTGCTCACCAATGTACGCTGTCCAATCAGTTGAAAGTCAGCAACACAGACGTTCCTCAAGCTCCAGTCTTGATGGTCAAACACTCGGCAAATATGGATTCCCAACGTATCGTCAAATGCCAAACTACATACAATCTCCAAATATGGCAGTCATGGAATCATACTCGCCACAACCACATGAGCGATACCCAACTCCTGCACGTGAGCCATCTCCCCTTGCTCAAATGAGCAGCATAGACGACATTCATCCCATCCTTCTCTCCGATAACTCAACATCCAACCTCGCCACCTACCTCACCTCTCCCAACCCCGCTCCAGCTCTAGTCCGTCAACTCAACATCCATGTCCGCGACACGAACGCCAAGCATTTCTGGTGGGATATCCGACAAATCCGACCCTGGACCTCCTTCAACACCGCGACTATTTCCTCCATCCCCGATTTTCACCATCTACTAAACCTCGGAATCGCATCCAACAGTTTCCAACAACCCTCCCGCGCATGCAACAATCCCGAGAACGAACACGAATTGCAAAACATCTACACCCAATTCTACGCTACAAAACTCAACAACGCACTTTCCATCTCCCAAGGAACTCGTCATCTCATGATGCGCGCCTCATCAGCCATGGGACAGAAATCCGGCGATCCATCGTTCATCTCCAACTACACCGACGACAACTCGCAACTGATCTACGGACGAGGACTCGGTCGCGTCGTCGGATTGGTCAAATCCTTCGACCGCTGGAACACCGGTATGCGGGTCGAGGGCAACCATCGCAAAGTGGAGTATCTCCGGGGCCTCGCGCATCTACACAAGTGCATGCGCGAACACGGGTGTCGCTATGGATTTATCATGACGGAAATCGAACTTGTGGTGGTACGCAACGGAAGTGAATCGGTGCCGCATTTTGGATATCTCGAAGTGCAGACGATTCAACTGGCTGCGCATTCCGGTTCTGCGTCTGCCTTTTCCGAGATGGAGAATGGTGTCGAGGAGAATAAGTTGGAGAATATGACGGCGTTGATGGCGTTGTGGTATTTGCATATGCTTGCAAGAGATGAGAGGTTGTCGGGTCAGATGACTTGGAAGACGGAGATTGGAGCCCCGGCTGAGGGGACTAGGAGGAAGATTTTGCCAAAGGATGATTGGATTCCCGAACCGCAGTTAGCGGAGAAGAGAGAGGCGAAGAGGGGGCGCGGCTGGGTTTGGCCGGAGGAGGGGGTAGGGAGGAAGGAGTTGGGGAAGAGAGGTGTGAGGTATTAGGTTGATGGAGGTGATGGAATAGAAGGAAGGAATGAGAGGGAAATGGAGATGAGGGAAAGTAAAGGGAAGAAAATAAAATAGAAAACCGCAGGTCGGTTTACGAATGCATTGCGGAGTTAGGAAATGGAATATGGATTGGAGCTGCAACTAGCAAAGGATGCATCTTGGGGTCGTCTAATGGATGGGTATTTGGGTGGCATAGTGAATAGCTAGGAGTATTGATAATGAATGGCATTTTGTGCTTCTGATAACTTTATCTTGTTACTGCATTTCGACTCGTAGATCTTTTCGCGTGCGTGTGAGTCGTCTCTTATTCTGAGAATAGTATACCGCTTTGGTGATTTGTGGTAAAAGTTGGCAATTACCTACGCATCCAAACTCCTGAACCGAGAAGTAAAGATGCGGCACAGATGTTTCTAAGCGAGCACTAACCTCATTACAATCGCACACTCCGAGTCTAAGCATGATTTGAGGTGTCCCCCGAAGGCTACAGCGGGTTGTGTACGGACAAGTTTCCAGGTGCGATAGATCTATCCAGATTCCTGGGATTTTGCAACTTGTTTAATAAGGAATGAACATCCTTTCATTCTAGTGCATCCAAAACACCCCAAGAAATTATAAAATTGTTCAGCATGATTAGCTTTCTCTGTATCTTGGTGAGTCTAAATTTCTGGTTCCTTTCACACAAATCTCTACAAATCATCATTCTATACATTAAAAAATCCAGTACACCAGACATAAGTTAACTATAATCCTCACAGTTTTACATACTCCTCCGCGATCTCCACTCCATCAACGCATCTCCACCTCTATACCCCCTTTCAGATTCTACCATCGCAAGCACCATCACAACCACAACCACACATCTCTCCGCCTCCAACTCAATCACAATACCCGCCACAAAAACCAAAACCCAACATGCCTGTTCCGAACTCTTCGCTCCAGCCCGCTGTTTCGTAACCACATATTCAACCACCACACCATTCACATGGCCAGCCGTTGGTACACCCACGAAAACGCGTGCTGCAAGACCTAAATATACATCGATTCAGGATCTTCCACTCGCTCCCGGTACTTCTAGATCCTGTGAAAGATACACACGGCATTTTGAGGGCAAGTCAAGTAATTTGAACTTATGTAGATTTCTTGGATATTTCTACGGGAGTAAGTTTTGTTTTTTCTCGTGGTAATTATGATATGACGGATTCGTATTTTCACCATTTTGGTGGTTTTGCTTTTCCACCCTGCTGAAATTGTAATATGTATATGCATGTATATCTTACTGACGATATCTTTCGGGATAAACAGTCGACGTGTATGATTTCACCGCGTAGAATCCTTCGCTCATATTGGATCCGGAGAATGTCAGTTCGTGTGTGCTTGCTCGAGGATATCGCTATTGTGTTAGAAAAGGCACTGCTCAATTGAATAGCACTGCTGGCGCTTCTTAGATACCTGGGTTGGGAGACCTCGGAGTGTTACAATTGCAATCAGTCAATTCTGAGACTCTCGCCTGATGGTTTGAACGGTGGTAAAATTGATACGCGATCTCTGCGAAGATTCACGATATATCGTTGACGTTCTGAAATGCAGTGAGAAGTAAACATTATGAGAGCACTCTCATCTTTGAGGGTATAGGGTGTCCGCCGGTCTCTAGTATTTGGTCTACCAAAGCTGCCACGAACACTAGCATAACATTTGCTGTAATAATGTAGCTTGTTTCTCTGACAACTGATACGATAGCGGCTGCAACTAATGGACCTTTGTTGAAATAAACCATCTCCGTTAACGCAGTTTATTTTGAAGGAGGAAATTGGCACACTAATTTCCATGAAAGAAACGATGTATCTAATCTCCCTTTGGCCCACACGAAAACTATCTAATTAAAATTTCATAACAGCGAACAGTCTTGTAAATCATCTCAATCTCTACACCCGAAACCATAAGAAAAGATTAAATAAAATAAATGAATTTTCGACTGGGCTATATTTTAGCACACCTTCTGATATGATAGAGAGGATAACTTGCCATCATATAGACTATCTCTGTTCACAATCACCTCACTTCACAATTTTGTCGAATCGAAAGATATTCACAAGAGACACATAAAATCGTGATTTTGCAGATTAGAATAGAAACTCGAATACGCATGGTTCATATTAACTTATACTGATGGCGGCTCTGTGCCTGGACGATACGCTGGATATGGCGCTCCGGTGTCCTAGATATCATGTTAGTGGATCACAAGCCCTAAGATTGTGACGAGTACTAGTGATCTAAAGCTAGGGACATCTGGAAGGAGCACAAACCATTGGTTCCGCAGGACCTGTTTTGGTGTTAAGATATCGAGTTTCCCAATTCTCACTTTTCGACACGAAAGAGCAATACAACCAGTCGAAAACTTTAGGAAGAGGAATCGTAATGTAACCTGGGAAATCAGATGTATCTTTGTTGTTGTGATCGGGATCTACAGCCCGTAGAGACAGTGTGGATTCCCATGGATCTAAATCTCCAGGACTTTTAGCCTTGAAGAGAGTTTTGGTAGATATGATATTGTTGTCAAGAACTGCCTCGTCCACAACCAGAAAGCAATCCGTTGCTCTCCCGCTAGGAATTTCACAATTCTCTCTCATTGCTTTGAATCGCTCTCTTAATATATCCAGGCTCGCGCCATCTAGTTCTGGATCAGAAACAAGAAAAGATTTCTGTGTCGTGACTAGGGTGTTTGCTTTACTCCAACAGTCACGCAGCACAGTAGCTGCAGTCATCCGGTAGATACCTTTGAAGGTGTGCCACTTCTCATCTGTACCTTCACGATAATCTGTCCGGAAAACAACAAATCCCCAGTGATGGTTGCATCAATCAATTCCTGCACCCATTTAGGTCGGCCAGCTTTTCTTTGCGCGGCCCAGGCGGCACACATTTCCTGTTTTTTCTGCTCGCGCCGTTTCTCCCTAGCCGGCTCATCTAGCCGTCTCAATTCATCCCATCGTATGCTCGTGAGGCGATGAATCGCGTTGTCATAAGGATTACTTAAGAAAATATTTACTTTTCTGACAAGCTGCTGTTCTTCTTCTACGAGGTCCATAGACCATAGAAGATCCCTCTTTCCACTGTGTAAGTCACCCGAAGTCTTCGTAACGCCGAACAAAATGATGTCGGCCTCTTCTCGAGTAAGGGTAACGTGACTGGCCGCCACTTTATCCTTCAGCTCTGCCATAGTCAGGCCAACCTTCTCCACACAAAGTCTATCTTCTTCGTCTGGTGGTGGAAGCCCATGTAGTTGGTTTTTCTCAGCCCGAGTGACTAGTGTGGGGTCTGTTGACAATGCAACACGCTCGTATAGTGCTCTTTCCTCAGGTGACATTCGAATGGTTACAGATGTTCTGAAAATTAGGATTTGGGGCGACTTGAATGATGCAGAGTCCGTCGACATCTTGAGCTTTCAAGTCAAGGTAAAATGAAAATAGTATGTATAACAGAGAAAGCGTTTCCGAAGATAGTGCTTCAGAAGATCCCTATAAAAGGTGGACGGGAACCGTTACCAGCACTATCGCTCACCCTTAACCCGACGCTTCTTACCATATCCATGTAAATCACAAGACAGCTCATTTACGAATACCTATGCGAGAATAGTATCCAACCATATAATCAGACAATCCAACTGTTGGCCCCATATTCCTTACGTAATGCACAGATTGTAGATTACAGAAAATAGGCAGACCCAGGCAGAACTGTATTGTATATGCGACAGTTGCCCCTTTCTAAACTTTTTATGCGAGGAAATTGAAAAACTGTGATTCTCTGGAGTGATTGACAAGTGTGAGATTTGACGATTGATGATTTTCGCCTAGGGCCTAGGGTTGTGTCAATAATGCTACGCATACGCATAGAATTGGATGTATGATAGACCAACATCTTAACATGTGATCTGGCTCGATGAAATGATTCGTTGTATGTCTGAGATGCTTTCGATCCTGATGTTATGATCTGGATTCGAGCCAAGTAGAATCAAGAAAAACCAATACAATTGAACTTCCCTTCATCAAATCAAATTAATCAAAATGTTCCATTCATGTCGCCATCACAACCAGCAAATAATGTTGCATATCAGAAACTAATGTAAACCTCGGATGGACTTCGGCTCAAACTCTCAACTCTCACATCACACTGATTGGATGAGTAAGCTCACTCACATGACCTTGAAAATATTGTGTTGCACATCTGACATTGAGGACCTGGAGGGTAATTATGTTATGTATCACTCAAACAATCCAGATATTTAGCTAGTAATTATTCGTCTTATCACTACCTAGGTAGGTACTATTAGGCATCTTATAGCGGGGTTACCTAGCTATGAGGATTTTCAGCATGGGATAAGATTAGATGAGCAGGTACGGTGTGAGAATTTTGAGATTGGGTTTGTGAGGTGATCAATACTAATACTACCTTCGGTATATCTTGGGATTTTTCTTCGATTGATTCAACAACATCATTGTCTATATCCAATTCGTCTGCTAGAAAGCTTTGTGATTCTTGATTCTTGATTCTTGATTTTTGATCATTGGGTTTGCGTTCTGATTTTGATATAAGGAATACAACTGAGGATTCAGAAGATGGAGGAAGTAAGTACCAGTCATCCATTGGTTTGGATTGATTGTGAGGTATGTTATGTTTCTTCACTGTTGCTCCTCGATGGTTCATCTGTTTGTGAAATGATATATCAACATTAATGTCCTCATTGGATGAGAATTCGAGGGATATAATGTCCTCAAGCTTGCAAGCTAACAATGGCATATCATATAGATGACAGGACTGGATGTTGAAAACGATGTCATTATTGAAATTTCATGTGTCATTACGAATGGAAACTTGGAGGTCATGGATGAGAAGGGGTGGAATGCTGTGATTCACCAGGAGCAAGAGACGATGGATAAAATGGTTTGTGCCTCTTTTATTTTTTCGAATCCGAATTTGCAAGCTTGCATATATCTTTTTCCCTGACCATATCTTCGTTTTGGTTCATTGAAGGCCTCGCATCCATACTTACAATCTCTCAACCTATAGGACGAATGGTGTACCACAACCCACGCCTCTACTGGCCTGACCTCCGAAGTTCTCTCCTCCACCACTACTCCCACCGAAGCTGCCGAGTCTCTCCTCACATATATCAAATCCTGGGTTCCTGAGCCCCGTCGCGCATTACTCGCTGGAAATAGTGTTCATGCCGATAAAGCATTCTTGAGCAAAGGACCTTATAAACAAATAATCGAGCATCTACATTATCGAATCTTGGACGTGAGCAGTATCAAAGAAGCTGCCAAGCGTTGGTGCGATTTGAGACTCTTGGTTGATCAACCGAAGAAACAGGGAAAACATCGAGGGAGAGAAGATATTCTGGAGAGTATTGAGGAGGCAAGATATTGGAAGGAGAGAGTTTTTCAACAAGTACCTGTTTCGAAGTGAGGATTTGGTAGAATTAGTTTTTAGATGCTGAATTTCTGATTTTGTTAGGCATGAATGAACATGAACAGATGCTTTCGTGGCATTGATGAGTGGGATGATCATGTTGATACTTTGTTGTGAGTACTGGGTATGTTTGTGCAGATGGATACCCCCAACGAAGAGAATGGAGATCTGCATTGCTACGTTATGGGAATGGCAGGTAGATTGTTGAAGTTAGGTACTTGATCATTAGTATCAATAATACGACTTCAACAAGTAGACAATACTACCAATTTTTCTTCATAGCTCCCTTCTTATCGTATGATGGTGTAACGCTAAACATTATCCATGCGGTGTTGAAGGGAACTGGTTGCATACCTTGACCACCTGCAACGGCAACCTTATGTGGAAAACCACCAGATAATCTTCAATGGTGGCATAAGTACATATATCAGGATTTGTCATGGAAGCTTGAGAGACGTCGGAGTTGTATGGTTAGGTATCGAATTTTGGATGAGAATATTCGAAGCTGCATGGTCATTTTGGTATTGGATGGGATGTATAACTAAGGACTTGGTACCTACACCAAAATATATCTACCAATCATTACATAATATCTGATAAATCACTCCATCACCTTTCTACGATAGCTATGGAAGAATCATAAAATCATGATGAATCAGAATATTGACGATGTCAGGAATGAGAATAGGCTAATGTCGAATATGCATGTATGTATCGTATGGCAATATCAAAAAATACGTAGTTCCTCTACCAGTAGCTATAATGTGTATGAGGTAATCCATCCCTCCATTCATGATTTGAGATCTTCACCCCTCATCCCATCCCATTACGAAGAGTGGGGTTCTCTTCTCAAATGCAATCATCGAGTATGCATCCCTACCCAGCAACTTGCAAGTTCTCTCTCAACGAATGCCCCACCAAACGAACCACCAAACGATCTTCTCCACCTAGCTGCTAATATCAACACCGCTGGTTGAGCTTGTCTTGTTGGCATCAAAAACTGCTTTGCCCCCTTTTTCATTCTCATACTTTACCTTTGCTTTTTTATATTTTTACAGAATCTTATACTTTTGTTCGGAATTATATCACTTCGAAATCATGAGTGTCAAGACGGTTTCTTTGAAACCTTTTACTGATCAGAAGCCTGGAACGTAAGTTGTGTGTTTGGGGAGCTGGAACCCCACCTCTTGTCTCCTGTCTTGTCTTGGTTTGGATGGTCGATTTGGTTGATGGGGACTGGAATGTTGATTGTTATTGAATACTATTTCAGTCCAGTCTGCTAACATTCTGACTACACAGTTCTGGTCTCCGTAAAAAGGTCGTTGTTTTCCAACAAGAACACTACAGCGAGTCCTTCGTGACCTCTATTCTCCTCTCTATCCCCGAAGGTGTCAAGGACAGTTTCCTCGTCATTGGTGGTGATGGACGATACTGGAACCCGGAAGTTGTGCAATTGATTGCAAAGATCGGTGCCGCATACGGTGTCAAGAAGTTGTTGATTGGTCAAAATGGTATCTTGAGTACCCCCGCTGCGTCGCATATTATCAGAAAGAGAAAGGCGACTGGTGGTATCTTGTTGACTGCTAGTCATAATGCTGGAGGTATGTTTTAGTCTGGTTTTTCCTAATTTGGGGGTTGGGATGATGAGGTCGATTGAATTCGAGTGATATTATAAAGGGACCAAAAAGATCATGGCTAATATTTTGATTGATGAATAGGTCCAAAGAACGATTTCGGTATCAAATACAACCTTGCAAATGGTGGACCAGCCCCAGAATCAGTTACAAACAAGATCTTTGAAGCTTCGAAAACTCTTACCGAATACAAGATTGTCGACATCCCAGAAGTCGATATTGCTACAATTGGTACAAAAACATATGGTTCATTGGAGGTCGAGATTATCGATTCATGTGCTGATTATGTTGAGATGTTGAAGGATATCTTTGATTTCCCTCTCATTAAGAAATTCTTCGAATCACACACCGATTTCAAGGTTCTTTTCGATGCCCTGTCCGGTGTCACTGGTCCTTACGGAAAGGCTATCTTCGAGACTGAATTAGGTCTTCCAAGCTCTAGCACCCAAAACTGTATTCCTTCACCAGATTTCAATGGAGGTCACCCAGATCCTAACTTGACCTACGCTCACTCACTTGTCGAGGCTGTTGATAAGGGAAAGATTCACTTCGGTGCTGCTAGTGATGGAGATGGAGATCGTAACATGATTTACGGAGCTAATGCATTCGTCTCCCCTGGTGACAGTCTTGCAATCATTGCTCACTACGCACAAACCATCCCATACTTCAAGAAACAAGGTGTCTACGGTCTTGCCCGCAGTATGCCAACATCCGGAGCGGTTGATCTTGTTGCTAAAGCACAAGGTCTTAACTGCTACGAAGTTCCTACCGGATGGAAATTCTTCTGTGCTTTGTTCGATGCTGATAAACTTTCCATCTGTGGTGAGGAATCTTTCGGTACTGGATCAAACCATATCCGTGAGAAGGATGGTCTTTGGGCTGTCGTTGCTTGGTTGAACATTATCGCCGCTATTGGTGAGAAGGATCCAAGTGTTACTCCAAGTATTGCCAAGATTCAACATGATTTCTGGACTATTTATGGACGTACTTTCTTCACTAGATACGATTATGAGGATGTTAGCAGTGAGGGTGCTGCCAAGGTTGTTAAGGACTTGAATGCCAAGATTGAGGATTCTTCATTCATTGGTAGTAAGATTGGTGGTAAGTTTTTCCTGTCAGTTTTTCGATATCATGACAAAGTAGCTCACATATTACCTCACAGACCGTACAGTTTCTGACGCTGGTGACTTCTCCTACACTGATCTCGATGGAAGCGTTTCCCCTAACCAAGGTCTTTACGTTAAATTCTCTGATGGATCCCGAATCGTTGTTCGTCTTAGTGGTACCGGTTCTTCGGGTGCTACTATCAGATTGTATATTGAGAAGCATACAGATGATAAGAGTACCTATGGCCAAGATGCTCAAGTATTCTTGAAGGATAATGTAGACTTCGCTGTGGAGTTGTTGAAGTTTAAGGAGTATATCGGTAGAACTGAGCCAGATGTTAAGACTTAAATTGGTCTAAAGGACATGTGGGGTTGAAAATAGAAGAAATAGTTGTGAAAAGTAGTTTTAGCGTTGCAAGCATGCAAATACGATATCAATACAATGTTGTTCATTATGAAGTTCTAATGGAGATTTTATTTTTTTGATTGAGAATGAATGTGAAAGCAAGGGGAGTTTGAATTTTCTGATTGGTATTGAGAATCTGGGAATATGAGATTTGGGATGATAGGTGAGTGGGTATGTGTAGATGGAGTGATGTTAGGGTATTATGAAAACTCGAGATAGAATGAAATAGACGAAGAGCTTAAATGATCTCTTGGAAAGAATATAAGAGAAGGGAGTGAGAGCGAGTAGGAGAGGTATGGTACAAAATGAAACAGAGGAATAAATTTGTGGAAGTGGGGGAGTGTGAAGATTAGGATATACTGGGATAGGATGGATAGGAGTGAGTAGGAGATGAGAGGTGAGATGGGGGAAGGAGAGATAAGGTTGGGGATTGATTGGGTGAAGGTGTGAAATTGAAAGAGCTGGAAGTGGATGGGATGATGAGATGGGGGGTACGAAGATGATGGAAAGAGTAATTTTGAAGAGGGTGTGTTGAGGGAGGAAGGAGGGAAGGAGGGAAGGAGGGGAGGAAGAAGGAAAATATGATAGAGGGTAAAGGAAGTGAGGGAGTGTGGGTAGCAAGAGTGTGGGGAAGGTGATGAGAGGGAGGGAGTAGAGATTTGAAGGGAAGGGAGTGGAATGGATAGAGGGAGTGGGGAGTGGTGGTTTGGAGGGAGAGAGGGAGAAGGGAGAGGGGAGAAGGGAGAAGGGGGAGGTGGGATGGGATGGGATGGATTGAGGAAGTTGAATATTTAGGTAGGTGGATGATTTGGTTATGTGGAGATGGGATGGGATGGATTGGGTGAGAATGGGTGAGAATGGGTGGATTGGATTGAATGGGATGGTAGTGGTGGTGGTGGTGAGTGTATGAAGAGAGAAGAAAGGAGGGATGCAAATAAGGAAAGGATAGAGATAGAAATAGAGAAAGAGGGGGAGGGAGAGGGAGAGAGGAGGGAAACAGAGATAGATCAAAAGGGAGGGATATTGTAGGTGAGAGAAAGATGAGAAATGGAGATGGAGAGAGGGGGAAGGGAGAGAGAGGAAGGGGGATGAAGATGAAATAGGTATGATTGGTTTGCATAGTTAGTTGGATTGTGGTTATGATTGTGGTTATGACTGTATGAAAAAGGAGAGGAGAATTATCTATAGATATGAGAATGGGTGAGATGATATGAGAAGATTTTGTGTGTTTTCTAGCTCAGAGGGGTATCGAATTGGATGGAGGGGTGGAGATGATGAAGTTGAGATATGAGACAAGATGAGGGATGGAGATGAGATGAGACGAGATGAGATGAGACGAGATGAGATGAGACGAGATGAGATGAAATATAACAAAACAAAACAAAATAAGAAGGCAACATGAATCAATCCACACAAGTACTTCCAATATCACATCACAACGAGGTTTCACGGGATCACAAAAGATATTCATGGAGCTTGGATTTTCTTGTTTTTTTTTTTGGTTCTGATGAAGATTAAAGCTGCTCTATATTACTCCGATGTCTCTTCCATGTCATCTTCCCCTCATTCCCCTCAGCACCACCCCGAGCTTTTCTTAGCCCTTCCAAGCAACCCCTAACAACGTCCTTGATATTGTTCTTCATAGTTAATTTACCCCCATATTTTTTTTCGCCGTCAAACCCACCCATGTCACATCCGAGATTCCCATGCTTATCTAGCACAGGGAAGAAACTGTCAAAGTGCTCGCTATTAACATTGTCCTGTCTACTTGAAGATTGATGACGTTAGCGGTGTATTCACGCCAGATAGTACGAACCTCATTAAGAGTATGGGGAAGGAAGAGTGGATATGAGTATGAGGTCTGATCTCGAATACGCAAATCTGCTAGCAAATAGGTGGAGAGACGAGATCCATCGATCAGTTGAGTGTATGAATATGGAAAGACTAAAAACGTTCCTTCCAATTGGTCTTGATTGGTGTCGAGAGATTGTGAAGTGCTGTGTATAAAAGGATAAGTTCTAACTTTGAATGTGTTCCGCAAAGCCTTTAATGCTTTTCTGGGACGTGAACTCGTTGTATATCATCGCTAGCTTCAAGAAATGGAGAGACGATGATTTGAAATTTATGTATAACGGGGGAGTCTTTTTTTCTGTAAACACTGACTATGTGGATCGACAAAAGAGGCGAGATCCGCGAAGCAAATGCTGTCTATGTTGAAGAATATACCAGACACTTTTTTATCGATTGTCCAGCATTATACATTTCAATCGAATGGTAATTTGGAAGTAGGATCACCACAGGCTCATTGCAAAGAAATTGGTTTCTCGTTTAGATTCTAAGAATCACTACTCACAACATCCTTTTGATCTATCTCCCTAGCACTTTCCCTATTGCATGATCACCTCGTTTCCCACTCATTCCGCCACTCCCTTCTCTGAAACTTTTGGTATTCTTTCGATGCAGGCTCGAATCTTAGTGTACAACGAAGACTGAAAATCTAGCCATCGTATTCGAGTGATCAAGCTAAAATCTAGTGTTCTCCCCCCACTTATGCTCTTCGGCCTTGAGCTCAGATGTCAAGTAATATATGAGCATCTGCGTAAAGCCTGATTTGCGAGAAAATCGTCGATGAATTAGTATTTATCTCCAACGGAGCGAGGGATTGAAGAAGAATTTCGTAATGCAGGAGGAGCTTCTCGGGGAAGCAATGAGAGGTAAGTTCTCGCTACGAGCGGGGTGTCGTATTGCGAGACCCTTGGTGGTATGATCGTTAAGGCAGAACATTCGTCGTTTAAGGTATGTCTCCTAAGTAGATGCACATCTAGACTTGAAATGTCCATCTGCCTCCTCCACTCTTCTTTCCCCCTCTACCCTGCTTTCCGGGACGACCCCTCTTCCCAACTCGACATCCTGGACAGCCTCTACTGGCCTTCCAAACGCCATCCAAAAGAAAAGCATCCCCAAGGTTTGAACGAGTACACAGAATCCAGGTGTTTTCATCCCCGGATATATAGTCGTCACTGCCCAATAGATTGCTTCGTAACCAAACACCAAAAAGGCCAATGCAACCCTCTTTTGGTATTCCATCCACATTAACGCCGCAAAAGTCTCCATGATTCTCTCATTTGTGGGAGCTCTTGCAGCCATGTTTGTGTATGAAACCATTGTGGTTTTAATGGATCCTGGGTTTATTGTTTGCCTTCTGGAAATTAGCTCCAAAAGAAAAATCAAGCAAGCCCATCCATTCCCTTTTGGATTGAGATTATTTTGATATAGGTAGTGAAGAGGAAGAGATTGATAATCTCATTGCTAGAGATGTCTTTGAATTTGTCAAGTACAATCTCCTCGTACATACTGGAAGATTGTTCAATTCACGTCTTGTGAGCGAAGTTAAAGGACGTACGACAGAATCCCCATACGAAAAATCCCGTCTAGTCATACAAGCGTACAATGATTCAGGTAAAGAGTCAATTTTGACTCAAGCACCTACAATGCAGAGATATTGTACAATGCGGCAAATGCAGCGGCGGCGGACAATCAAAATCCTGTTCTTCTTATCGGTGGACAGGCCCTTTCCCAGTATTGTCATAATAATCTTCAACTCGCTCTTCTGGCAATGCCGGGAAACGACGTTGCGTACGTTCTCGGGAGGAGATGGAGTTCGGAATACCGTTCTCCGAGAGAACAACTTCCTCAAATGCAACTACTGATGGCGAGATAATCGACAATAATTTTGCGACCAATTTCTGTACAGCTTTATGCAAGTACGTTAAGCGGTCACCATCAGGGTCCTCTCTCATCTCCTTGACACAAATAAAAGCCCTTTCGGCTTGCCCGGGTTCTCTTCGAGTACCCTCAGAAGACACGTTATCAGACATTCTGACTTCAAATTTGAGCCTTATAGTGGTTCTTCATTGTATTCTGCAAGGGATCATTCACCCAAAACGAGCTAATAGTGTCGACATGGGTGTAAAAATCGAGGATATTCCTTATTCCCATTGCCAGAGGTATTCCTCATAGCATTGATCAATTCGTGAGCAGTACCGAAGAACCCGAACCTCATTGTATGCTGGATTATACCGGCTGAAGATGTCATCGGTTTGGAGAGACGAACAGTACACCTGGCTCGACCATGGCTGCCTTGTGGATTTAGTTAGAATAGAAGGCTGTCGGCAGGTTGGTCGTCTTCAAGATGCTCGTCAACTATGTTCGACCCCAAAGCATGTATTGGCGACAAGCTCTCTGAACAGCGACTGGGTCATTGAATGCTTTTTAATAGAATCCCGCCGAGATTATAGCGGGTTAATGCCGATAGACATAATTGAAGAGGTATATTTTGATACTGGGGTAATTCCTCGAAGGAAATGATGAGAAGTGAGGTTGAGCGGAGTGTTGAAAGTTGGAAGTAACTTATCGGTGAAGCGATGAAAGGTTTGCTACGAGGAGCTGAAGGAACTTCTTGGAAAATGCAATGGAGAGTAATACAATGAGTGTGTGATTTATCCTAAGTGATGACGTTTGTATATGATTGACGTTTCTCGTTGACTTGCTCTCAAGTCCGATAGACATAATGTATCCTAAGTGATGACGTCTATATATGATTGACGTTCCTCGCTGACTTGCTCTCAAGTCCAATGCGGAGGCTAAATACAGGGTATTATCCAGAGATATAGTTGTGGCCTTTGATTGGAGAATATAATTTGCGATGATATCTATGTGCGAAGAGTTCCTTGTTCGTTGAGCAAAGTTGTTGCAGGATATATGGGCTGGTAGAGGAATGTCGTATGCTCCACTCTCTAGAATGGCTATGCCACACCTGAACAGTAGATGCCGTAGGAAGTACCCAAGAATGGTCGACTTGTGGTGTAATGTTCCATTTGGGCAGGAGTATCTAAATATTTCCGCCTTGGCCGAGTTTTGCAAAACGTGACTCTCCATGAAATTCTTGGATCATAGTGGACATAGTTACAAGGAATTGCCACGAGGAGAAGTGGTGACTAAGGAATTCAGTTGGTAGATGACTATGGATTAGTTAGTACACAGACTTGAGAATTGGTCATCATTGAAGAAAAAGGAATAAAAATAACACGTACTTCCAGATTGTCTATCTTCACACTAAATCTACCACAATGAGGCTGAAGCTCCACAATGTTGACCCGGAGTACAATTTATCGAGCTTCGTAGCCCCGGAAAAAACTTCAGCCAGTCTGTCAAGACGACGAAAACCGTGCTCGACAATGCGATGTCGCTAGATCGAGCTCTAACTAGCGGTATCTTGAAGCGTGGTGAAGAGTTTAAACCGCTCTGGGAATATTTTCTAGAACGATAAAACAATGGCACAGTCCGATGCTCCAACCATAGAGTAATTGATGTCGTTCTGAGACAAGGTGCCGGCCACTATTGGCAGAAGTCCCGGCAGGACGTTCCGGGTCAGAATTTGCACTGAGCCTCCTTTGGGCAGAAGTGTGTGAAGCGGAAGATAGCCAGTACCTCACACGCGACTCATAGAAGAACTAGCCCTTCAATCAACAATAGACCTGCTAGTAGTACCTGTTGACAAGATCAGTCTTGAATCTCAAATGAACAATGTGAGGAATGACAAACTGCATGACTTCTACTTCATAACACCCATCAAGTTGTTGATCTTCCACAAGTTGAGAGAATGTTCCATAGAAAACTAGCTGGAGTTGAAAATGCTGACTGATATGGAAAGTTAAATCAAGGTTCTCAATGACCTTGGAATGATGGAAGATTGGCGTGCCATTCCTTGCGTGAACAGTAAAGATAATTGAAGAAGGACAAAAAAAAGATCAAAACTTGGGTGATGAAGTGGATTATATAAAACTAAGGTCAGGTGTACTTCTCGCTGAGCATCTGAGTGCCGTTTGTAGCCACCGCACTTTCCTACTTACACAAGAAGGATGCACTTCAACTTTTTGGATGGTGTAACATTGTATAGTACGGATTTACGTATCTTGTGTAACCACGGGAGGCAAAAATCCCGCGGATAATTTGATAATTTGATGTCAAACGCGAGGAGGTGACTACTTTGGGAATTCAATACATATTCCTGATGCTATGATCCGTGAATCAAAAATCCTCATCTCAAATTTGCTCAGAGATTTTCGAGACAGACGGTCTGGTATGACAAAGTAAGGCTTTACTGAAGTCTTGAATGTAGACAAACGCAAGGGTGTAACATACACGATGGGCCGGATGTCTATGTGGCGGGGTAATAACTGCTGTGATACCCGATCTCATTTTTTTCTCTTGACTTGAGTCCCGACTTAATGACGTGTCATGGTTTTCAAGGCTGGTAATCTAGATCTTACCATGAAAAAGCCATTTCCGTTGAGGGGCTCGACTAATCCGGCGACATACGCAAAACTCCCTCACGCGTCTTCCCGTGCCCCTACATTCACAACCCAGTCCGGTGCAAATTAGTCAGAGTATACTTTCCATTTTGAAAGCTCGTGGAACGTGAACTTATGACCCATATTCCAGTTGACTCATCCGATTCGATCCTCTTCCCACATACCGCATGCCGGCAACGCGTAATCAAGTGATTACGACTTCGGTGAGCTAGGCATCAATAGCCACTCTCCCTTGAGAGGCGCATGTATCCTTGTGACGGTCCGAATACTGGTATCCATTAATCTAAGAATGATTAAAAACCCCCTCATTTGTAGCCTCACGTCTACCTGGACGGCTTCTTGCCGATTCGAAGATTTTTTCCTGGTTTTGATTCATACTCGGTATGTAAGATCGACTTATTTGGTCTCGGTAAAGCCGGGGGAGCGGGGGGGTGGGGTTCTTTTTACCAGGTGGACTTGGATGCCCGTTTGTTGTATCATACTAAATTGTAGTAAGTTGCTAAGGAGTGAAGATCACGCCACTTAGTGTGATGTGGCTCTCAAACACGTGATATGCTAGTGACATCGATTTTGTCACAACAAGTCCAGTTTATTCAATTTGATTGATTATATCATGTTGAACTTATGATTACGGATCTTTCCCTTAATGGAATATCTAAATGCCTAACAGTAACTGTTATACGTTCAAATGGCAATTTCGGCTTTGTGTACTTTGCGACTGAAGTACTAGCCCTCCCCTGGAAGATTCACACAGTTGGGCTCTTAAGTTTATGGAACAAGCTAAGTATGGAAAGTTCCTAATGTTTGAAGCCTGAGAAGAAAAAAACATTATGCCAAGATTCTCAGATGAGATCTTGGCATTCCGGATAATAACATGTGTACGTCCCAAATTTTGAACCATATATTTTACTCGTGTCACATGATAACATGTTATGATCTACAACCCTGGGGGCTGTCATTACGGCAGGGGAGAAGTGAGCTCTGAAGCAACGTGTACGATAGACACTAGAATCTATGTCTCCTTTCACCACCACAAACATTACTACCAGATATTACTACGACGAAATGGCATATGGGATAGGTGTGACTTGAACTCAAAAGTCCTCTGTACATGACCGGAAAAGTCACTTGGTGTGTGTTGTAGAGCCTTTGCGAGGCTCATATTGCCGAGGTCTTGAATTTGTGTGCCATGAGAGGCCATGTGTTTCTGATTAGGCCGTTGTGTCATATTGAGGTTAAAGCAACACACAGTCCAAATGGTTTCATATAATAATGTAAAATCACTTGTTTTGGGGGCCCTTCGGTGCTGGCAGAGTAGAAAGAGAGAGAGAGAGGGGAAAGGTACTCTGATAGGAAAAAACTAATCCAGTGCACCCCAGAGTATATGGTTTACTATCGAGGAAAACAAAGATGTAATTCATTTAGGCATACAAAGACTGCCGAAAAGCCCTTGAAACATCGAATTTCTCCTAGGCTTTTAAGCACACCTGCGTATGTTGCGAAAATTTTTTTCAATAATTTGTATTCTGATGAATCTTGAATACTCACGTTGAGTTGTTCCATCTAAGCTTGAACAATGAGCCCTGATTGCCCAGTTTAAACTTGAGCAATGAAGTCTCAAGTCTTTCCTCTATCTCGAACATCGAGCCTTCATTACCCTAATTGAAGTTGAACAACGAAGCCTCAAATTCCCATTCTATTCTGAACATTGAAGTCTGATTGACTAATCCAAGCCCATTCTCGTCCTACGCAAGATTCACATCATAAATGATATTCTGGTAAGGGTGCTAACAGCTACTTTGAAGTTGAATGGCCCTCATCCTCATCCTCTTATGGGAACTCTGTCTCTGCCCACTCCAAAAAATGATTGGAATGCTCGAATGGAAAATCATAGTCAAGTTTCTTCAATCTATGTCTCATGACTAGTCCAATTGCACCCTCCTCGTCTTGGTTTCACTTTTTCCTGCCCCATTGTTTGTCCGTCTCCTCAGGTTCTCGGAAGGTGCACTGCACGAAGTCCAGCATGATAACACGATACTTATCTTGCGTAGGTTGTCTCGTGATCATGATGTTAAGGCCTCACATCCTCGTTCAAAATTTAGTAGTCGTCAAGAAGCCGTACAACTCGCATTGCCTCGTTGCAAATATCTCCCCAGGACTCCTTTGGTGCTTTGGCTGGCAGATCTGATAATGTATACCCGTCGATGAGCTCTATCAAAACACCTTTTATCTCGAAGAATTGGATAGCATCGTCTAGAACTGTATCCAGTGCCGCGGTTGCTTGCAATGTGACCCGTGCCAAGAGTTGTGGGATCTCCTTGCCCTGAAAGCGCTCCATTCTTTGATACACAGTCAACTCAGCCTCATACATATCAAGACACAGATCGTATAGATAAGCTTCGTTCTGCCCCATGTCCCAGCCTTCCTCGGGTTCCTCAAAGTCCTCATCGTTTCTCAGTCGATCTACGAACTGTGAAGCATCACCACTTTTAACGCATTCAACAAACGCCGTCTCTTTAGCAACAGTTGACGGGCCGACCTCGTAATCGGATCGGAGTTGAGACGCAAATCGTCGGTCGAAAAGTTTGAGCGCGGCCCGTTTATTGTCAGGCTGATTCAGTAACTCCACTTCCATGACACAGGAGTGTGTTGGTGGCTCGAAGAATCTGATTATCTTGCAAGAAACAGTATCTATATCGGATTTTTTATCTGAGCTGCTTTCTGATTGCAGCTCCAAGATCGTTCCCTCGGTATAGATGTGCCTCGATGTTTGTTAGCTAGCAAGAATATTCGTCGCGTAGCGTTGACTCACTCTATGTCTTTGTCCATCTTTGACAATGTAATTGGCCCATTAAGTATGTTATTTCGAAACTTATGTTACAGATAGTTGTATTGATTGAAGAAATGAAAGTTAGTTTCCAATTTTAATAGACAGTCCGCCATAAACAAAGGGATTAGGGAGGCAGTGAATGAGCATGATGGGCTGATCAAATTGCCGCTTTAACGATTATGTGTGATCCCTTTAAGGAATTTGTTCGAGGTGAATTTGATGATAAATTCATCACCGCAAAATTATAAAAGCCAGCAAGAATATTCGAAGTGTGCTGAGCAACAGTCAGTCCATTTCGAAGGAACCCTTGTACCATGTCCCTCGGCACGGCTTAAACACAAATGCATAGAGGTAAAAGCAGAAGCGCCACCATTCCAGGATGAACTACTTTCACACCCACAATGTTATCTTTACTTACGAAACAATTTAAACCCATCGGTAGTGTTATAAACCTGGGAATTAAGATTCGTCTATGTCAAGCTGCCAATCATAGTCTCCCTTACCCTCCTTCCAATTTCCCGTACTTCTCCGATTTCTCCTTTGGAGCCTTTTCCTCATCCCTCCAGGATACTCATTTTGAGTCGTTCTTTGAACTTTGTCGAATTCATTGTTGCTATCATTCATTTCTAACAAGCAAAGTTGCACATCTTCATCCTCAGTCAAGTCGAGCTTCTTTGCCAACTTACTAATGACTTGTGCTGATGAATTCGAGGATCGCTTCAAGATCGGAACTGCATCGAGGAATACTTGTTTCAAGGACTTTTGATAGTCAGGAACCAGCTCATCATTCCCACAGTCACTAACAAGACCACGTATTCCATATACGAAATCTCGAGGCTCTGTGGCAATGAAACTATCCAAACATATGTCCATACACTGGCCCAGTCGGAAGAGTTGTCCTCTTTGTGCCCAGTATCTAAACATAGTGATATGTCGCACCGCCAAAGTTTCTTTCACCGTATTGTTCCAAGTATCTCCATGATCTCTAGATCTCGCCAAATTCTTTAAGCCTTCGTCGAATATATCACCAGGGACATTCTTATTACCACAGCATACTAGATATTCTCGACCGAGGCATATTTCTTGCATCATCCAGACTCGGTGCCAGTATGATCTTTGACACAAGGCCAGGAGTGCTGCGCGCCAATCCTTACGATTTCGATGTCGTGATTCGGCAATTTGTCTTTCCCCTACACGGGCACTTTCCATGGTTTTCAGGATCTCTATTGCAAGATCACTATCATCTTTCGCAGGACCTAGCCAGAGAATGACTCTTTGTGCTTTCTTGTAAATTGTTTGCATGATGTGCACCTGACGATTTCTTTCCAAATGATCGGATTGATTGATACATAGAGCATCAATCCAGATATAGCGATCTTTATCAACAAACCTTAATTCCATGAGGGCATCGTATAGGTTCTTTCGAATTCGAAATTCGCAATCATCCACAAGAATGAATGGGTCATCGCTACTGGCTACTTTCCACTCATATGACAACGCTTCATATTTTATCGTACCCGAGGGATCTTTCAGGTCTATGTGGAGGATCGAACTTTTAATGTGAGAATCGCCAGAACCCCCACTAAGAATGAAAATTCGGATTGCCGTTGATTTGTCGATATCTAGAGGCTCATATTCAAATGTTGAAATGGACTGTTCTTCGGTCATCATGAAATGTCTTATCTGACTCAGAGAATTCATATCATATGTGGAATAGAATAATTGATGAGCCAAGCAACTCCAAATTCACATGTGTCGTTTCTTATCGCTAAATCAGGATACACTAATGCACGTGTATTTCTGTAGCTATTCGCCAATCAACTGTTTCCGGAATTTTATCAAATGGGCAGGGGGCGGATCGGTCTAGAACAACCTTATCTTTCCACTTCACCTCGAACATTAAAGATTTGCCGCATAAAGGTTTGACGTTCAAGATCTCATAATCCCAAGCCAAGAAGTTGGCTGCTCCCCAATCTATTCTGGTGATTTTTGAAGTAATTCTCAATTTGCATCGATGTATCATTTTATCGGTTTTCCCTGTTCAACAAGTACGTACGCTTGCTCACTCCTCAAGATTCACGAGGAATTCTGCTATGAAGTACCAGATGTGGTGATCTGGACTTTTGAAAAAAATAAAGATACTGTTCACCCAATCTTAATCCCACTCGTGGTATTTCCCTCTGAAAGGTAAGCAAGCAAGCAATTGCGAGCAGGTAACGGAGGGCAAGCTTTTTCACCATGACTTTCTAGAAGAATAGATATTTTTTCTTCGACAACACCCATACTCGAATAATTGGCAGTTACCAACATGGCAAGCGATTGTGAAATTACGGCTTTTGATGTTTTGCGGACATGGACTTTCGATCACCTTAAAATCCTCATGGTGAGTGACGTATGTTCGCTTTGTCTTTCTACCTAGTTAATCTACTCAGTCAGGCCGCTAATTAGTTCGCATCAAAATCCCACAATTATTTCCCTTCCACAATTGCTTTGCGACAAACATCTACAGAAAAAATTCAGCAGTTTTATCATTCATTTACTCAATTTAATTTAGATAGAAGCAACCGAGCTCGAGGCTGAATGGATAGTGCGAAACGCACGACTCGAAGTAAAGGATGGATATGTGCATCATTCAGAAGAGATTATCTCTAACTCTGGCAGAATTTTCGAATTAGATAGAGTGATAGCACATTTAGTTATAGAATTTGTCTTTCTAGGGAATTCCATGGTATCGCTCGTCTCGTCATCTTTCTCGCTGTTCCTTTGTGCTCGTTTGGCATTGAATTTGACATCGCGATTGAATGATGTTTTTTTTTTTATCTTGCTGTACGTTTCGATTTCCAGACCAAAATATCCCACAAATTTTCTATCATCTGCATTTCCAAATCCCTCGAAATTTTACCAAGTGCGTATCATTATGAACACTTTGTTGCCATCTGGCATATGATAATCAATCGTAGCTTCAGCAAGCTTATGATTTAGGTTTCTCGTACTATTATTCTAGATTCTCTTCCTTTCTTGCCTGGTAAATCCGAGACGCAATGGTATAATAATAGCTTTCTTGCAAGAATTCTACCCTCCATCCATTCCATGTAATAAGTGATTCGTTGTCGTAGAATCATCAATCATCTTCTCAACTTCTGAATTTATATATAGCGAGCTCTGGACCGAGACAATGAAACGCTATGTGTGTCGTTTTTGGTTGCTCCTTGACAACTTCTGCATCGCGCTAACATCTCTCCATTCCATAAAGACTCTCGATTTTGTCTGGCTCTATCGAGTCTAGGGCAAGTCTCGTGTCGTGCGAAAGAGGCAGGAGGTGTTCGTCTTAGAATCGCGACGTCCTGAGGCTTGGAAATACGGCTCTGCATGTCTATAATGATAGTCAATAATTTTCTCTACGGCGTTTGGTCGAGTTCTCTTGCTTCTTTGATCATTGCATTGAGTGCCATTAGTTTCAATATTCATGGTTCGGACTTTAGAGACTTCGAATCATAAGTCAATACCTGCAATTTTTTCAGTCGTCCCGTCTATAGAGCTAAATCAAATCATGGAAAGGTTCAAAAGCGTGTGGTATGTCGCAGATGAATGATTCGTTTCATTACATACTTCAATCTTGAGGTTGCCGATTGCCTAAGGATATGAGTTAACTTCACAACTTAAATTGTGTGCTAATTAGCACTGAACATTTTGAAGCGTATTTTGTAATAGACAAGTAGAATCGAGTGTAAAACATCACAAGGCAATTGTTTTTGTATTTTTGGTTCCTCTAAAAGATGGAGGAACGTGAGTTATTATCGTCTCGTAAATGAGGAAAGTGCAATTATGCCATGTCTCATCGCTCTTACGTATCTGCCAATTGTCTGAGCTTCGTACCCCATTCCCGTAACTACTCGCAATGACATGCTTTATCTCAACTCTCAACATACTTAACATGTATTCACATTCACCTTTTCATTTCGCATATCTTCGTGGGAATAACTCAACATGTGATCTAGTATCCCCTTCTACTACATGTCTAGAGAGATGTTCGATTTCTACCAAGCACGTCTCCAAAGCATCTTTACGATCGATCCAGACTGCAACTCATTTGTAATAAATCGAGTAGCGTTGCCGTTAAAACTTCCATTCTACCATCAGTAACCAATCTTTTCACTTGAAGTATCTTTCCAAGAGGATTTGTTGAATCCAATCACACGGGCATTTTCGTTAACCAATCTTATCCCTTGCAACATATCGTAATATTTTCTAGGGGGTATTTGAGAAAATACTATCGATTATAGTACACTTCTACATCTTTAAATGGCCATTAGCTGGATTTTGACACGCAAAATTCCGAAATCCCCCTCATGCAATTAACTTTAACCAAGTTTAGCCATGTATGTCCTGTTTGCTCAAAGTTCAGGAATCGCACTAAAAGGTTCAAAAGAATTATTTTGCCTATAAGTAGCATCATTTCCCCCTCTCTCTCAGACCTTTTTCTTCTTCTTCAGTATGCGAGTTTACTTGGGGTCAGCTTTGTCTGATAGGGGGTGGTGGCCCAAGTACACTTCAGCATGCTCAACGTAAGTGTCAGCTCCAACCACCAACGAGTTAATTTTTTTTTTAGAATTTCGATACCGATCGAAGACGACCGCGATGATATGGAAGGGAGGATAAAGTTTGGGAGGGTGAACATGGCCTCACATCGTACAGGCAGGAGACGGGCTTGTCTCTGCAGGTCAAATGCGATGTGGGTGGGAGGCATTGTTTCTCTGGCTTTTTAGCTGGGATTCGAAGCCTATGATACAATTCAGATGAACTACACATCTGGCCTTGTGCTACTGTGTGAAATCTAGTAGGAAACATCGAGGGAACTTGGGTTTCAGTGTAGATCATTCTTGTATAATTTAATTGATATGTTCAGAATCTTGCTATGACCTTTATGTGACTGAACTAACCTATTTCAAGTAAATTGTTGCTGAATATATGTCACTTGCCATTAGCTTCACGGACGTTTCGGGAACTCAGAAGTCTAATTAAAATAGCGTCCTACTCGAGACAAGCCACAGGTAGCAATCGAAAACTTGATATTCAAAAAATCTCCAGGATCACTGTATTTCATATGCTGTAGCTCAATGAACGTCATTCAACCCTGGTGAGAACATCAGGAGTGTTGGCTTTTGATTGAAGCAGTGGTAGAGTATAGTCATGAAGTCAAATCACTCTTTTGCAAAAGCATCGAGTACAGATACATGAACTAGCCACGTACTTAGCATTTTCGCGAATGATGTACATTAGTCAATAGATTAGACATTTCTCAAGCGAAGGGATGCCCCCTGTTACACTAACGTAAGACCTTATAGATACAGTAAATTGTAAACACTCAAGTCTGTTAAATCTGCCAGTAGTTAGTTCATTGACTATTCAAATAGTGTATCGTTGATAATACGAAGTTGCGAGTCAATGAAATTCCTTCAAATATAAAATTCTCGCTAAACTTTATTTTAAGGTTTTAAGGGGAACGTGGGGCAATTTTAGCGATGGGGTAGGTGCAGGTCGCATCAACTAGGTCTAGCCTTTCGAATAAATGACACATTATGGTTAGCTAATGTGAATCTATGAGCAGGTAAACAAAGGTTTGTCTAGCTAGTACATATCATTTGTGACTAGTACATGATATTCTAGTAAATCAAATGATAATAGCACGACTAAATATGAGTCGGTATCATGAGAGCGATACAGCTGCAAGTTTTCAGGCATTATTATTGCGCATAGAAGAAGTTTCCATACATATTCATAGTTCGATTACCGTCGGTCTGTCTCCTCGTGACACAGCACATCAGCTAGAACCTCTCAAAGTTCATCCGAGCACAGACCACCATTAACATATCGTCCTCGATCACCTGAACAGAAAGTACAAATGCTGACAGTTTACGCTTATAAACCATTTTGTTTCTGAACACCGATCATGCAGTCATCCCGAAATTCTTGACTGGAAGGATGAACAACTCCTTATCCGAACTCCGGCCTGCTGATAATTACCGCCCAGATATTGAGAAATACAATTGTCAGCAATGAATGTCTTCATGATTTCGTAGCTTATAAGAACGGATCGAGCTGTCACAACTGCCACAGTTCATCTTTATAATTGCTAGTCATCATTCTCAGTTTTTTTATCTTACCCCCACCCAAAATGAATGCCACCCCTGAGAACTATGGAATTGTCAAAACAGCTGTCGGAGAAGCGAGATTACAGCCAATCCCCATCCCACGACTTCGGGATGATTACATTCTTGTCAAGACGATAGCCGTTGCAATAAATCCCACAGATTGGCAAACCATAGATGAAAAGTCTAGTCCAAGGACAAGGGGTCCCACGCTTTTAGGATGTGATTTTGCAGGGATCGTGGTTGAGATTGGCAAGGATGTGAAGAAAGAATGGAAGAACGGGGATAGAATCGCGGGGATGGCACATGGAGGTTTGCTCTTAGTATAATGATACAAAATACTAATACGTAGTACTGACATCAACACAGGTAATGACATTGAGCCTGAGGATGGAACATTCGCCACAGATATTTTAGTCAAAGGCGATGTTGCATTCCATATTCCGGATACTGTCAGTTTTGAGGAAGCTGCATCACTTGGCGTTGGAGTTACAACTGTTGCATTGGGCTTCTACAAGTATCTGTCTTTACCCCTCCTGACGTTTCCCCTTTCCATGCTAAATCCCGAGAGCAAATTCCCGATTTTAATTTATGGAGGAAGCTCTGCAACTGGAACATTAGCTATTCAATTTGCGAAGCTGTGAGTTCTATCTCCCCAGCTACTATGAATTGATAACTAACAGACTCCATGAAAGATCTGGGTTGCAAGTAATCACCACGTCGTCACCGAGGAACTTTGAGCTTTTGAAAAGCTTAGGTGCAGATCATGTTTGTGACTATGTAAGAGAAGATAACTTTTGACTTTAGACTTCCTTGAATAATGTCCAGCTTTGCTTTGAATCTACATCTGTTTTGACCACTAGATAGCATGCTAATATCATCCAGCATGATCCCAGCTGCGGAGCCGAAATTCGCTCGCTTACTCAGAACAAACTTCACCACGTCTTCGATACAATAGCCACCCAATCCAGCGCTCAAATTTGTGCCAATGCGCTGTCTACTTCTGGCGAAAATATTTATGTAAATCTCATGGGTATTGAGATGCCAAGAGATGATGTTAGAAATATTTTCTTTCTCGGATACTCGGTCACTGGCGAAGAGTACGAAATTGAAGGAGAAGTATGGGCAGTTGCACCTGAAGATTTTGAACTCGGAAAAAGGGCTTTTGTGCTATTAGAAAAACTGTTAAAGAATGGGCTGATTAAGAATCATCCGGTGAAGATAATGAATGGTGGCTTGAAGGGAATATTAGAAGGAATGAGAGAGATGAAAGAGGGAAATGTAAGCGTAGAGAAGTTGGTTTATAGAGTTGGGGAACCTTGAGTGTAAATTATGGACAAGTATTTTTGTATGTGTCAAAGTTTTAAAGGCTTTTCCACAATATATAACCTGAGATGTGCGTACTTCTGGATGTGTACGCAGGTCGATCTGGTGATTATGGCTGCGTATCTTGAGGGGAATTCGAATGTCAGCGCCACACAAAGCCGATGCTCAAAGTAATGTTGGCATTGTCTATATACACTCATTCAATCTTCTCTTTCACTCTCTGAATTTTCAATCTAAGAATAAACCGTTGATATTTAGTTTCTCCTACGGCTGAACTTTCCTCTATTTATTCAAAAATCCCAGATTAATTGACACGAAGTATTCATTTGTCTAACCAAAACTTTCTTTATACATTTCAATGCATCACTCTCCTCCTGGTCTTAGATGAATATCAATTTCGTTTCGTCCTCGGTCGAATGTTTTCTTCGGTTCCATGCAGAAAATTTCACATACACTACCATATTTAAAGATGATCGATAATTATTTTCGATCATGGAGACATGATATAGCGCAAAGTTTCTTAAATAAAGATACTTTAGTAAGGAATGAATGCACATAATCTCAAAGTGAAGTTTTGACCATCTGTCACATTGGACAGCAGTTTGAAAACCTTGGAATGTAATCATCTTGCAAGATTCAAATGAAATTCAATATGCGACTATATCTTGAATGGAAACCGAGTTCCTTCAAAATTCAGTACAACCTTACACAATTCCAACCATCGCTTGTGCCATTTCGGTTCGACACCTTATGAATAACTAAGAATCATCAACAAACAATCTCCATATATCTTCCACAGCTTTATCTTGTGATGCTGCAGTCAATATTTGGACGATGTAGCTGTAAATCGCCCACTGTTGATAATTTTTTGGATGAATTTCCTTGTGCAACTTTTCAGCCTTGTCCAATGCGGTAAGCCCATCATTATTTGGAATGGAAAAATCTGCACCTAGTGATAAAAGAAGCGATACACGCCATCTAAATTTCCGTATGAGCGCAAGATTAACTAACATACTCAACGCAGTATCACCTTCACTATTCTGTGCATTCATAGGCATACCGAAATTGACAAGTACTGGCACCAGCTTATCGAAATTATTGTCATAATTTACAGCAACATGCAGGGCTGTGCATTGATACTTATCAATCGCCGCTATATCTACGCCCTTCCATATTAAATATTGAATAATATTCTCGTATTTTAGAGAATAGTAGGATCCCATATAACCAGGATCTCCCTTGGCTAGACAATGTATAAGTGTGGCTCCTGAAGAATCTTTGACCATAATATCTACCCAAGATGAACAGAAAGCATCTACGATGGCGGTATCGCATTGTAATACAGCGATTTCTAAAGAATCTAGATTTTGTTTGTGTACGCTTTCGTGATTGTCTTCCAAGCCTTCAAGTTCATTGTCACCATCGAAAAAAGGGGTAACGCTCCTGGTCTCACCACTCAAATCAGCTCCATACTGAAGTAGGAACTTGACCATTTCTTCGGCATTGTAACGAACAGCTATACTAAGAAGAATTCGACTGACGTATCTACCTCTGAATTTTTTCGTGAGCCGATCGTTAACATCTATCATGCCATAGTCAAGTATAGTCTTTACGACTTCAATTTTCGAGACCTTAATAGCTGTACTAAGGCTCAAGCGAAGAATTCGGTGCCCGGTACTGCCTTTTGTATAGTGGTCACTATACCTGCTAAGGAATTGTCTGACAATTATGACATATCCCGCCTTAGCTGCACATTTCAATGGATAATGTATTACCCCAAATTCATCTTTCATGGGCGCATTCCAATCGATAATTTCGTCTTGCTGCAAAGTCATGATAATTCCCGTCAATCCGTATATACAAGATATTTCCGACATAGATGGAGGGCTATTCGTGTTAAACACGTAGCTTTCGATATAACAGGAACCCTGGTCTTCAGTGTCATAATGTGTTATGGTCTGAATCCACTTTTTGTATGGTGCATTATGACCCATATCCAGATTGTTACCGATAAAATCTTTCAAAAACTTGCTAGTTACCACATCGGGCTGCCCTAATTTACAATTTTCAGGCCAGAAATATCCTGCGTAAGTTGTAAACACTTCGCTTTGTAGAATGATTTTATCTGATTGCTCTCTGGAAATGGCAAGGTAATGAGATTCATACAAGAAACTGTAGAGACATCGATTCATTAAGAATAGTTCTCTGGATTGGAGACTGAAATCATCTCTTGGGACGGATTTTTCCAGAAATTCTCGAACCGAAAGATGTGCAAAGCGTAAAATCCGTTCTTCTTCATCAAAAATTATAAGGTTGCAGCAGATATCTAGCAACTCATCGATTGTATAGATCAGGACTTCGTTTGTATCAATATCAACAGTGACTGCGGCGAGCATCTCATCCAGACTGAGTTTTCGCCTCGTGCTCAATAACACCTGTCACGTCCTGATGGCGGCTTTCTGACTTGGCTCTTCCATGTCCATAATATCTTGGTAAACAAGATAATAAGACGCCTCGAGTGACTTTGGGAGCTTTCTGAGGACACTATCAATGTCTCCTTTGACCCTAACCTGCTTACAAAGTTGTTGTATCTGTAAGGTCACCCATCTGAACCTGTTTAACGGTTCGTCTTATCAGTAAGTGTCGTCTCCAGAACAGAAATAGATGAACCTACATTCCTTGAGACCCATCAATAAGGACGTGAGTTATTTGCTGCTCTATTTTCTTCTTTTCTTCTGGTAGAAGTTTTCCTTTGACTATCCTTTTCTTTTCCATCGCCTCGGAAACTTCCTTCCTGACATAATCTTCAATATCTTTAGAAATGTGGCTAGGTTGAATTGAGATACATGGTGACTCTTCAAATTGACTGACTATGTCATTATCTCTCCTGCTCGAAATGAAAACTTTGACAACATTGGCAGATTCATCAATGATGGTTTTCAAAGATTCAATAACGCTGTATCTCTCACTAGGGTCGCATTCATCCAGTGCGTCGATCACCACACAGAACGGATCCACTTGAAGAATCTTAAGAAGCACTTCGGTAGTTTCATCTAAGCTCAAACGCTCCTGAGGAGAGAGTCCTCGGTTCTCTTTTTTCAAATTCTTGTAGACTTCAACAACAGGCTTTCGGATTGGAAGTTCAGCGGTATTTGATGATATCTGCTCTAAAATACTACGCAGAACTTCTTCGGGGTTGGCCCTCTCAGGCTCTGCAGTGTTACGAGAACAATAGAAATATGCAACCAGAGCCGCAGTCCCCATGCTGGAAGACTCCTGGCAAAGACTTTCGATCACCGCGGATCTGCAAATGCTGTCAGAAATCTGATTGTATTGATATCTCAGTTAGCGATACCTACGTCAAGACGCTCTTCCCGCAACCTGCTATTCCATTAAGCCACAGTATAGACGATGCACTTGAATCCTTCCACTGGATTTAGTCTGCCGAATTTAGAAGCCATTCGCAGGAGCCTTCAAGGCGCTCGCTCCGCTTTAATTTGTGATGTTTTCGGTATGGTATTGTTGAGAGCCATCTCAGTAAAGTCTCGCGCTCTTGGAGGTCTAGAGAATCTTCGTGATTTTGCAAAATTTCTGCGCTTCTTACGATTGGATGTTCAAATTGTCGAAGGATATCTTCGAATTGACGAATGTATTGAGCGTCAATCAATCTGGTACAATCTGTAACTCGTTGATGTTTGACCCACACCATTTTAAGGCCATCTTGTAACTTATTCGATGGCAATATGATTGCCGAGATTAAACGGCTTGCCGTGCTTTTTCGATATATTTGAATTGCATGTGATTCAAATGTCAAAATCGCCGCATAAAGCTCCAGCAAGGCTCCATCAAAGCCCGTGTCATCACCAGCAGATTGTGAGTACAGATCTTCGAGCACCTTGCACTGGGCGATCAACTTTGAGATTTGTTCCAACCCCTCGATCAAAATCCCAAGCGACTGGCTATCTTCAACTGCAATCGTAAGAAGCAATCGCACTGCTGCCCAAGGGAGAGCGGCATGTCCAGGATTGTAACTGACGATTACATCTCCGACATCCTTCACTTTATTCACCCAAACAAGTATTTTTTCGAAGAGATCTCGGACAATTATCGTTGTGCCATTGTTCTTTTTGTATTTCCATGCCTTTTGTATGCATACTTCTTTCTTCTCGGTAGCAAGATTGTGAATGTCTTGAAGAATGTCCAAATAACCCGTCCGAGTGTGGTCTAGTTTGATTTCGTCTTTATCTTCCTTCTTCAATGATTCCCAAGCTTGGTGCCATCGTTTCTCGGCCACTGTGCGCTGAGGTATCGTAGAAGTTGAACATGAGCTAGCCATTTCGAAAACAATACGATTTGTAAACGTTTGTAAAATATTTAGAAGGAATGAATTTCTTCTTCATTTTTGGGGTGTTGCCATTTCTGCGAGGCTGACCTTGGTTGCCACCACAATTGTGTAATTACTTATCCAGAGGGAGCTGACGAGCTCACTGGCCAATTAACAACCTTGCCCATTTTGAATACCGCAGTTCAAATAATCAAAACCACAGGGGTGGAGGTCACATATGATTTGCTGATTATCAGCCCAGTTACCGCAGCTTGGCAACAAGCTCTATCAATCTAGCCTTGTATTTGAGTTCTTGATTAAGTTAATTAACGTTCTTTTTCAGTTCGAGGCTATAGAGGATACATGTCATTAGATCAGGCTGTCCCACAGACCTTCTCTAGGTGCATAAATTGTGATCGTTTTAATTCTAATAAAAGGAGGTGAACCTGAGCCTTGAACCCGAATTTCAATAAATCGCACTTGGTGTTCGAGCCGGCTCTCGGGCTGATCTATGCAATATTTTCTCGAATTCAGCTCCTAGACACCCAAAAGAGAGTTGAATGTTTGCAGGATACGCCATGCACAGGTGTTTTCGTCTCCTCTCTCATTCCCCGTCACCCCCACCGAGAAAACTGCCATCTATCTTCCTACCTTCCCCTAAACAACATAGGTAACTAGATGAGCAAGTAAACCAAGTACTTCAAGCCACTGCCAGGGAGTCAGGAAGTACATAACGATAAGAAGAAGACAGAAACAAGAAGACAGAAACAAGACAAAAACAAGAATAGAGATAAACCCAACAAATGAAAAACACACACAATCAAAAATACGCAAGAGCAAGTTCTCACTCCCTTCTCCTTCTCCTCCTTCTTTTCAAAGAGTTCCTTGCCTCTAAAAATTGAAACTAATCCACTAACAATTTTGCGACTGGCAAATTGTATATACAGCTGAGTATACATCATCATTACGTATTTCTAATGTCAAAAACTGATACAGAGAAAGATATATTAAGAGTTGATATCATAAAGATTTGGAAGGAGATCAGAAAACTATCCTGCATCAATATACATACTTAGTTACCATCACATCATACAATTACCCATACCAAACAAAATCACACTCAAATTTCACAAGCACAAAAAATAATAGTAGCAAGCACATTGCCAAAAATGAAGCAGAAAACTATGCAGTAGTCAAAATAACCATCGAATTGATATGTTCATGACTATCCATCATCTAGTTATCTGACTACTCTCTCCAATGGATTCATTATCCACCCTCATGTCTCTCAAAATCAATTCATGCATCCCTCCAGTCTCATGCAATCATGCAATGCATCCTTATGAACCCATTCCATTCCATCCCACCCCCAACCATCATTTGAGTCGTGAAGATAACTATTTGAAAACAATGAATTTGTATGCCTTTTAGAAGAGTGAAAACAAATCCAGCCAGCCATAATGTTGATATAAATCCAGATTTGTCGAATGTGCAATCCAGATTTTTTGCTTGTGCATCAAGTCGTTAGACAATGAAAATAAAGAAAATAATAAAAGCATGAAAATGAATTTTTGGTCGTAGTAACACAGTTAATTTTTAGTATGAAGATCAAATTCTTCCCCTCAAGAAAGATCAACAACAGTTACCAAAGGATGTGCAAGCTACTTTTGGCCAAATCAATTAATGTCCATAGTTGCCACCCCATCCACCACGTTGCTGGTTGTTACCGAAACCCTGGTAACCCCCATAACCTTGGTAGCCTCCATATCCACTACTCTGGTGACCTTGGCCAGCAGCTTGGTGACTTCCAACACCTCCAAGACCACCATATTGGCTACCAGCTTGGCTGCCATGGAGTCCATGTCCTTGAAGATGACTTGGGTATCCACCATATCCACCTTGTTGGGATTGGGGTGGTGGCAAGACTGATCCAGGAGTGGTATTAGTGGCAGAACCAGGACGTCCAGCTTGGGACAAAGACGGGCTTGGTCCATTGGTTGTCTTTGATTCACCGAATGGTTTCAAGTCATCACTAGCTCCTGGTTGAGTACCTTGAGTTGCATTGTAGTGCTGACCTGAAGGATAAGCACCACGGCTAAATGCATCATGAGAACCAGCACCGAATCCACCACTTCCACCTAATGCTTGAGGAGTCTGGGACGATTGGGATGATCCAGCTCGGCCATAGTCGCCCAAGCCTCCTCCAACTGCGGAATCGCGACCATGGAGAGAAGATCCAGCAAATCCTCCAGCAGCAGGGGTAGAAGTGTGGTCATATGGCGCACCAGGGGACATGTAACCTTGGTATGGTTGGCCATGAATGCCACCCTTTCCACCACCATATGGAGAGCCACCATAGCCACCGTAGCCACCGGCTTGTTGGAATTGGCTCATGTAAGCATTGTAGTATGGGGTTTGATAGTAAGGATGACCATATGGATAGGCTCCCTGGGGTTGTTGTGAATGGCTAGGTTGAGGTTGAGTTGTTTGAGCAGCAGCACCAGTTTGTTGTTGGCTTTGAGCTACTGGGTTAGGAGTAGTGTGCCCACTGTTCTGACCTTCTCCTGCTCCTGCGGTTGCATAGCGAGATTGGGATTGTTGACCAGAAGTTTCAGTTTGGGGTCCATTGTATCCACCATAAGATCTTTGAGATGATGAAGCATCTTGACCTTGGCCACCTTGTTGCAAGTTATATTGTTGCTGATAGTAACTGTTGTAGTTTTGTCTTTGCGGATCAGAGGTGTAGTAAGAAGAGTAATCGTTGGGTGCAGAGGAGAATGCACCGGATTGTTGCTGTGCCTGGGATTGAGATTGGCTTGGGTAACCTTCAAATGGGCTTTGCGAGCTTGGTGCTTGTTGACTGAATGCATCGTATGGCTTCTGTGGCACTGAAGATTGCTCTTGAGATCCTGGTTGTCCATATCGGCCATATTGACCCAATTGAGAGCCAGCTTGAGCTCCCTGTTGAGGTACACCTGTGAAGTAGAATAATTAATAGCTGCTAAGGGAACGCCTTGAGCGCGAAACTTACTTTGAGAAGAAGGATGAGTTTGTGGGGAAGGAAGGCCAGGGGCAGCTGTTGGGTGAGTAGCAGCAGGCAATCCTGGAGCTTGCTTTGGGGTTGGCAAGGTTTCAGAAACTGGGGCAGCTTGTTGAGGGGCCGGAGGTAAAGTAGCTCTTGGTGCTACTGGGGAATGTTGAGGTGGCTGGGCTCTAGTCTCTGGCTCTTCACGATCACCATCCACATCATCTTCGCCGGTAAGGTTAAATGCGCCGAATTGTACAGCAGCTCTATCCACTTCACGATTTCCTGGCATGCGGACAGCTTCTTCCTGGTCGAGGACGCGGCGTTGAAAGCTTGGTGTACGACCTGATGATCCGGTAGCCTTTAATGCAGAAGCTTGGAAACCACTGGTTGGAGCACGGGAAGCAGCTGAAGTTTGAGTGGGCAATGCTGAGTAGGGTGTAGAATTTCCAGTAGCATTTCCAGGAGCATTTCTTGGGTCCCAGGAGCTTGCAGCAGTGCTTGCTGCTGTCGCACTTGGGGGTGGAACCGATTCATCTGGAACTTGTTCAAGATTCGTTTCCGTCAATTCGTCCTTTGATGGGGTGAGATTAATATTAGCTTCGGGCTCGACAGGTGGCTCGACAGGTGCAATTGGTTCTGGGATTTCGACAGTTTCTGGTTCGGGAACAGAAGGCTCTGGCTCTGAAACGACTGGGGCTTCGACAGGTTCCTCTGGCTTGGGGAGCTCTGCAGGCTTTTCCATGGGTTCTGGGGCCTTCTTCGGCTTAGGTGCTGGTGCAAACATACTTGCCCAACTCTTTTTGACACCATCAGGAATGATAGTTGAAGCGGCACTTGTAGCAACGGCCGCAGTTGTAGCAGCAGCGTTGGTTGCTGTAGCACCCCAAGTGTTATCAGCCTCAGCAGGTTTGGAAGATTCCGCATCGGCAGGGGTATCTTTAGTAGTGTTTTCAGTGGTAGCAGCAGTATCCCAAGCGTTGGATTCAGTTGTAGGAACAGAGACTTCGGCAGTTTCGTTACGTGTACCATTTGTATGCGCAACTGGAGCTCCACGAGTTCTGCCACCTCTGCCTCTTTCGTTACCGCGGCCACGTCCTCTAGTACCGTCGAATCCACCTCGACCACCTCGGGCAACTCTTCCACTGTTGGTTGACTCATTAAGAGGGGCAGATGAAGTTGAATCGTGAGCTTTGGACTTAGATCGATCTTTCTTATTTGAAACTTCTCCCCATTGTGAAATGGTACCTTTGATGGTGAGAGGTTAGCAAACATACTTGAAGAGAATAGGCTTGATAAAGATTGTTGAAAATTGAATGAAATTCTTACCTTCCGAAATGCGCTCAACAGTACTTTCTAAATCTCCATCGGTTTCCTCGAGGGCCATAACGACATCCTCGTCTGTCCAGCCTGGAAACAATTCCTGGATGGTGCTCACTTTACTACCATGCTTCTTCTTTAATTGAACGACTTCACTATTATTTTGCTCAATTGATGCAGTAGTAGATGTGTTCTCGTTGGTTGCATGACTTCTTGCTCCGCCGCGACCACCAGCTCTTGATGTAAAACCTCCACGACCACCACGAGCTGAACCTCTGCCACGAGGCGTTGGTCTAGGTTGTACCTCTGACATTTTGTGAGGTTATGTGTATTTGTGTAAGCAAGAGAAAACGTAATAGGAGAAAAAGAGTTGAGGGAAATGTAGGAGATTGTTGGATTGTGGAGGGTTTTCGTTGTATTGTGAGAGAGGAGGAATGACGCTTTTGGTTTGGGATTTTAGGTGAGGTAGGTTAAAAAAGGCACAGGGCACAGATTTAAGCTCTCCTTTTAATAAAATCGGCTTGTCGCGTCAGTTATGTAGGATTCTCCACGATGTTTACTTTTAAAGTAACAAAATTTATTTTAATATGCGAAAACAAAAGGGTTTGTTACACAATTAAAAAATTGCAGTGAAAAGAATAGATAATTATTTGAAGTTATTCAAATGAGCACCACATAGCAAGACATGGTTGATTTCTTACTCTCAAATTTTGAGAAATCTGATTCCTTTACTACAATTGAATGTTCAAAAGTTTCCTTGGCTCTATGCTTTAGCGCAAAAGTCACGTGTAATTAGATAATACCTTGGCTCTATGCAATCATTTTCATGGATCAAACTCTTATGATTGGTTGGACTGGCTGGATTTATCAACAAGGGCGTTAGGCGGCGGCAAAAAGAGCAAACCACAAAAGACCACAAGATCACGGTAGACGAAAAGTGCTTAGTATGAAATAGAAACGGTGACCTGGAGACGCCGAGTGGAAGTGGGAGAGTGGCTCAAGCATTGCACATGGTGGATTCCCGAGGTCGAATGCACTTGGGTATTGATTGCTACCCTGTAGTGCTTGTTACTGGATTCACTGAATCGATTACAATATAAAACTTTCAATCTGACAGAATGACAAGCGATAATCTTGTCTATCTAAACTATGAATCAAAATAATGATTCATTGAATTGATAGAATAATTCGAAAAAAGCGGTGATTTATTCCAGGTCTCCAGCTCCATCCAGAATGTGGCTGAGGCTGCGGACTCGTGGGTGGCACGAGTGGGGTGGATACGACGATTATGAACATGCGCTGATTGCTGGTACAACATCTTGAATTCTGCGGATTATCATTATCGCAAAAGATACCTAGTCACTGCTGCTGGCATACCTCAAATCCTATCATTTGACTTAGGTATATCCTCTAATTACACTACCAACCTTACTCTTCCCCACCTGTTATAGATGTGGTAGATGAGGTGTACATACATGCTGACCGTGCAAAGGTTCCTCCTGCAGAAACCGAGGAAGCTCACTCCCCTTTGACCATTCCACCCACTTTCAACCATCACACGATCTGATTGTCGTACTGCAAATTAAGTAATCAGAAGAGGGCCTGCAGCATTACGTCGATCATTCTATCTTCAACACGAATTACCATAAACATTCTGTTTTCAGGAACTGCATTTAAACAATTTATTGCTCGCAGACCGGTCCTCTGCACGATGTTTCGAACTACTCCACCAAGTCTCTTTCGCCAGCTGCCCGCCCTTCTCAAATTTAAGCTTCATCAACCCTTACCCTTGACTCAACGTGAATCTACACAATTACTTGAACTTCTCACAACATCATTCCGACAACAGCTTGACTCGGAGCATGGCCCTTCGCACACGAGTAGCAATGTCGAATCAACCCAATCCAATAAACAGCATCAAAATGGAAGGCTCAGGCGCCTCTCAGATTCTGGTCATAAGCACACCGATCGACACATCAAATCCATTCTCACAAATCCTCTTTTCAATCAACGAACGCAACAAAGGGGTGAGCCTGGATCCACGCAGGATCCAATGGATACATTTGATAGGGCTGTTGGGCGCGGAATGATGACTTTAAACTATGCCAAAGCGATTTTGGTGGCAAAAAAGAAACAGCTTCAGTCCTCGCACGAAACGTTGGAAGAAAGTATGAAGAAATCAGGCGCCGGACTCAAAATCTTAAAGTGGTTGACGTCAAGTGGTATAAACCAGAACATCGACTTCTTACTGCAAGATCAAAGATTTGCAATTCTACTTTTTGAATTTATGCGTGCAGAAGGTTATGAAGAAGTATTTTGGGAGTGGATAAGCAAAGCCATTCACAATACCAACGCTACAGAATTTGAATGCCGCGGTGTGGCTCACCTCCTTTCTAAAATTGTTACACTTACAGCCAGACTCGAGGCATCGTTTAATGATTCAATCTCTATTTTACTTCGAATAACAGACATGGCGAAAGACTTGCGATTTGAAAAGGCTCACGGCCTTTTAACAGAGCCTGGACAGCATGTATTTCACTTAATTGTCGAGTCTTCTCGACAAGTGCGAGAGGCCACCTCAATAGAAGCTTTTAAGACATTTCAACAAATTCTGCCAGCGTTCAGCATCCATGACGTTGACCTGCACACTTTAGATTTATATTCCCCATACCATCGATCCGCAGACCATTTCTTAGAATTCCTCCGACAACAACACTCTTCAAGAGGGTCAGAAAGCGAAGACCTTGTACAACCATTTGAAAAAAATGAGGCGAAGAAGATGGTTTCGATATCTCTGATGGCAGCCAAGATTCTACTTGAGCAGAATCGGGTCAATGATGCAACTTGGGTAATGGAACACTTGCGCACAAATTATCCTAAACTATTAGGAATTGAAGCAGATAATCAGGAACGGAAAGGAGAAGTTGATGAGGCATCAAGTATTCAAATACTAGAGTCCTTCAGCATAGCTTGAGCCGTAGCTTAATTTGTAGTTAAGCTGATGTGAATTTTGATGTATTTGTATATGATTGGCGTTACTGGTTGATTCAACAACGAGTCGTTGAAGGGATAGGGAATGTATTACGATATCGATATATCAATAGTCATGTCTGGAAATATAAGATAAGACTGAAATGAAAGTCTATAAATAAATACTTCTCTTCGATGACTTATTATGGAATATTCTACGATGGTTACTAATTAGCATCAAGATTCTTTAATCTCATACAGCTCTCAATTACAATACAAGTCACCTGTTGAGCTGAAGCATAGTAGAATGTCATTAGCAGCCCTTGCCGTATTGGTATCTTCGAACGGTTCATAGAATATTTACCTTCCATCTTCATGCTGTTACTAGATTCCAATTTGATAGACAAAGCTCTATGTTCTCTATTCCTCATCACAGTGCGTAGAATTGTAAGACAAGTAATGACGTTATAATTCTGTCCATTCGCTCAGCATCACGTGAATAAGCGGATCTATCTATGCATTAGCTTGATGCTCTCCCCTTGCAGGCCTCGGGATCAGGTACAGGACAAAACTCTTCATCACCAACATTAAAACTCTCATGGATTGAATTGAGTTTCGGGATCGGGTAATTGAGGTGAATACATCTCAAATCATTCAACATTTTTACCTCTCTACGTCTTTCATATCATCACCACATTACTTACGTCTTCTTCTTTTCTTCAATCATTTCTGCAGTGATATAAATATGTGGGAATGCATCCCAGCCCTGTCATTTCCCCGCAATTCAGATCGGGTTTGGATTGCGTGGATTGCGCCTCAAGCACCTAGAAGATTCTGCAGAAACATGAGAAAAGCCGTAGCCGACCATGTCCGATCAAATCACAATGCAGAGGGAAGAAAAAATGAAGAAGAAGAGAAAAAAGGTAAAATAATTTGTGGCTCAATGAGGTATTATATTCCTCTTTTTTCCAAGAGTTTTCGATGCCGTAATCACATTCTTGGATATCTGATTCGTTGATCTTCCTGCTTAAACTTGATCTTTTATTCGAAAGTTGCTTGAAAATCTAATCCATTTGCGGTATCCTCCCTCTACGGTAACCCGGAACCAACCTTGAAAATCATTGCAAAAGCTTGTAGTACCCGAGAGAGCTTGCAAGCTTGGAGCGTCATATTTCACATACTTTGCTTTGCTTTTCAACGTCAACTCTTTGATTATTTTCCGTTTATTTTGTCGCAACACTTCAATTGATACGAAATTTTCTACTCGATTACTTCAGTTGAATCGCAAGAGACAATTGAAAAGAACGTGGAGCTTGGATTGATACATTTATCTTGAGTAACTGAGTTATTTGGATAATTTGAAGGTTCTTGAAAAGACCCGGAAGACAAGAAGATTGGAAAAGATGGCTGATAACAAGATCGAAGAAGGCGACAAAGGTATGTTGAGATCTATTACTTGTTTTCTATTTACTGGAGAGGAGACTCCTGGATTTTACTATCTGAAGATTTCATGATTTGTACCAACTTCCTCTCACAAACGCCATTTCCATTCTCGCAAGCTTTGCGCTCCGAGATTCCTTCAACTTCTTCAACTTCCTGCACTCCACTCCATCTCACTTCACCCTTCCCTCATTACTTGGTTTGCGCATCATCATATATTCACACAATACAATGGCGATCTTCAATTTACCTCGGCTCAATTTCACACGACTGACAAATCTTCGTACAGTTTCCTGGAGCTGGGGTGGCGCAAATCCAGATGGAACCGCCGCGGAAGTAAAGGCTGGTGAAGTCTCAGTTACTAGTCATCGCGGAAATGAAATCAAGAAGACGGGAGATGAGGAGAATCCAGCAGTACACATTGAGAGAAGTGGGAATGATGTTGTGAAGTTGGCTAGTGAGTTGAAGGTGGAGGAGAAGGGTGAAGAGAGTAAGGAAGGAGAGGAGATGAAAGAGGAAGAGGAAGCCAGTGAATCAAAAGAGACCAAGGAGGAACCCAAGGAGGAGGCCAAGGAAGAGACCAATAGCGAATCCAAGGATGAAGAAATGAAGGATGAAACCAATGGTGAAGCCAAGGTCGAGGAGGAAAAGGTCGAGGCCAATGGTGATTCAAAGGATGAGACCAATGGCGAGTCAAAGGTCGAAGAGGAGAAGGCCGAGACCAATGGTGAATCCAAGGATGAGGAGATGAAAGATGAAACCAATGTTCCAGACGAAAAGGTTGAATCCGAGGGTGAAAATAAGAAGGCAGAGGACGTTGAGATGAAGGATGGTGAAGACAAAGCTGAAGAAAAGACCACCGAAGAAAAGCCCGCCGAAGAGAAGCCCGAGGAAAAGACTGAGGAAAAGAATGTCAAGGAGGACGAGAAGAAAGAGTCGAACGGCAAAGAAGATAAATCCGAGACGAAACCTAAGGCCGGCAACAAGCGCAAGGCAGATGAATTGGACGATGAAGCAGAGAGCCCAGAAGAGAACGGTACCAAAAAACAAAAGACCAACGCTACTTCTAATGGTACTGCCAATGGTACTGACTCAAAGAAGAAGCCTGGTAGACCAAAGGGTGCATCCAATGGTACACCTGCTAAGAGAGAGAAAAAGCTTCCTGCTGTTGGTCAAGCTCAACGAAAGACAAGAAGTCAAGCACGCAAGGAATCTGTTTAGGTCTCTCAAGAGATTATATTTTCTCCATTTACAGGTTGATGAACTTTTCAATTATTGAACACATTTCCGACAACGAAAACCTCACATGGAGCGAATCTGGTTTCTTTCGATTGGAAAATCCACGGTATAACACTTGAATACGTTTTCGAATAATTAGACAATCTATCGACTCGAATCATTTAGGTTATATGGGGAAATATGGTGATGGGTTTTCGTGGTTGTTTTTTTGCATTTTTATTTTTGCATTTTTATTTTTGCATTTTTATGCTTTGTATATTATTGCGGGAAAGGAAAGCTAGGTACAGAGATTCAATCATTCTCTGTTCTGAAATTATTTGATATGGATTGAGAGAGGGGAATGGAAGATGGAGATGCGAGACGGGAAATGACGAATTATGGGATGAAGATGCGATGCGATGCAATGCCATGAAAAGTGGAGCGAGTTATCTATAGGAAACCAAACGAATATGCAGAATGAAATTATTATTTACCAGATATGAAGTGCAAGATTTTTTTTTCCTTTGTTGTACCCAGGTAGGTTACTGAATTGACCTCGAGTACATGGACTTGGACTTTGTGATATGGTCTGGGATTTGTGACACGGTTGGTGAGACAAATTAATGTTGAATGGGGTAATGATCATATCACACTCTTTCTTTCTATCGATTCGAATCGAATCACGTTGATAGGGTTTGAGACATGGGATTTATATGTACTGGTTTGGTTTGAGAGTATGTATGTATGTATGTATGTATGGAGGTAGATAGTATGTAGATAGAGAAGGCGGGTGGTAGGTAGGTAGATAGAGAAGGCGGGTGGTAGGTAGGTAGATAGAAAAGATAGGTGGGTAGGTAGGTAGGTATGTGATATAACCTTAATAATTGTATAGCTGGGTATCTTTCTAGGTACTTGGGTATGTGCGTAGGTAGTTTGAGTTTATTTCTTATTTATCTAGTTGGTGGTAGGTGGTGGGTAGTGGGTAGGTAGGTATAATTTGATGTGTTGATGTTTTGATACATTGACCTATGGGATGTATTGATGTGTTGATGTATTGATGTGTTGATGTTTTGATATATTGATATTTTGAATGGAGATGGGAGGAAAGCGGAAGACTAGGAATTGGGAATTGGGAATTAGGAATTGGGGTTTTGGATAAATGAACAGTATGTAGGTGGATGGATGGGTGGGTGGGTGCGTTATATTGTATGTTATATGTGTGTATTTTATATGGCATATTTTATATGTGTTGTGTATATGTGTTGTGTATATGTGTTGTGTATATGTGTTGTGTATATGTGTTGTATATAAGAGGGATGGATGAAGATTATGGGTTTATGCAAGGTTGGGTTAATAGATGGGAATCAATGTTATGCGATGGAGTGGGGGTAGGGAGTAGGGAGCTGGGAGTAGGGAATTGGGAGTTGGTATAAGGATGGATTGAGTATATGCTTGGATCTGAGTGTGGTGGAAGGAAAGGGATGGATGGAATGTGAGATGGGATTGGATGAGTTGAGGTAGATAGGTATGTATCGTATCGTATTGTATTGTATTGTATTGAGTAAATTTGGAGAGACGGGAGGGAATGATGGTGATGATGATGGCGATGATACCGATGGAGAAGTAATATGAAGGAATGCCGATTGATGGTACTGAGTGATAGTAAATAATACAAAGCTTAAATATATGGAGTGATATAACAACATAACAACACAGCATCGTCACATGGATATTCCCCGGTGTATGGATGGATCCGGAGTAGGTATGGATGGAGTGGGTGTGGATGGAGTGGGTGTGGATGGATAAAGGAAGTGGGAAATTCACGGGTTGAGGTTGATGTTGATGTAATGGGTAATGGATAATGGGTAATGGATTATAAGGTGGTAGGTAGGTATATAGTGCAATAGGTGGAGAGGGGCGGGAGAGAAGATAGGAAAGGGGAGAGAGAAAAGAGGGAAAGAGAAGGGTCTGGACTCTGGACTGGATTGGACTGGATTGTTGGAGGTTAGAATTGGTTGGAGGGATGGATGGATGGATTGGATGGGTGTGGGATCTGGGATAAGATATGAGATCTGAGATATGTTGGAGCACTGCCACCATTTTTATGTAGGTAGATAGTAGGTAGGTATCTTGTGTATTCTCTGAGAGGCAATAATATACCACGTAAATTAGGTATAGATGGATAGAAATATAGATAAATATTTATCTGCTCTTTCTTAATAGGATATATTTTCTCTTATTCTAAATAGTCTGCCTCCACGGCAGTGGCCCCCGGAGGGTCAGCGAAGCGTCATTTATATCAACATTATATAATGGATGTATTTCTCAGATACTTATTTAGATACTTACTTGTATTCATCTATGTCTCTCTCTCTCTCTCTTTTCACCTACCTATCCATTCACATTCATCAAACAAAACCATCTATAAATAAATACCACAAAAATACCACGCACACGCCAAGAACAACTACGGTATAATACTCGGACTACCAGTTTTGCGAGCCAATAAGAGAGATGGAAAGTGTACAGGTTTTAACTCTATTCAACTCTAATTCGTTTTATGATCCGTTTTATGGGTGAATTTTCGGGAGAGGTTATGAGGGAGGAGCGAGGGGAGGTCTGATAGGTAGAGAAGCTCGGAAGATAAAGATTTGGATTTGGTAGATCTTGGACGGATGGGGTTGGGGTGATGACGATGAGTTTGGTTAGGGTGGTGGATTGTGGATGGATATAGATGGTTGGATGGTTGGATGTATGGATGTATGGATGGACCGGTAGTGTTGTTGGGAATTGGAGAAGAAGTGAGAAGGGAGAAGGGCTACTTGCGGCTGCGGGAATCTAGATTTGAGTGTAGAGACGATGGAATGGATGGAATGGATTGAATTGGATTGGATGGATGGATGGATAGATAGTGTAAAGAAGAGCGGAAGACTGAAGACTGAGTTTCTTTGTTGGTATGGCATGGCTTGGTATGGCTTGGTCGATGATATCTTTAGAAATATTCTTAGAACTAAGGAGACGAGATAGGTAGTGGGTAGCTAGTAGGTATTTGTTTATTGTTGATATTTCGTAAACATATGTGAATGAATGAAAGAAAGAATGAATGAACACATACCTTTACTTTAATTCGATTCGATTTGAATTCGATTGTTCGTTTGTGATTCATTCTATGGTAGATTCGTTCTATTTTAGTCTTTGCTCTTTTTTTCTCTTCCTGAGATCATTCTCGATATTTATTATATTGAGATTGAGTCCTGGTACATTGGTTGATATGAGTATTCATTCTGTTTCCAGTTCCAAATATTGAATCCATGCTGTCTTTTACAACATAGAATTATCATATTCTATTATTCTACTACTAAGTACTCTCCTCCTCGTACACTTCAATCAAATACAGTGTAGGATTTCCTATCCATCGGTACTTCTAATTGTGGCTTGCTTTTTTTTAATAACAATTTTCCGAAAATACTTTGATTTATCCATTTACTACCAAAAAAACACCACAAGGGAGGGAACATCGAGAAGAAAAAACCTTGAAAGAGCGTCATTTTCATAAATATCCCAGTCATTCATATTACAACATTACATTCGGTATAGGCTGGGTCAACAGGGGTCAGTTTGGGTGAAAAAGAATCTGTAGGGGTTGAATCAGACCCCGTATCGCTATCAAGGGTTATTCAAGGAACGACATACCAATACTGAAATACAGACTTACTTTCATACATACATTCGACACCCCTCGATCTTCATCCACTCAATCCTCTCTCACTCGCTCATATAGAGGATCGTACACATCGACTCTCTTCGAAGAGGAGAGAATCTTCAAACGTCTCGTCACTACCTATTCATTCCATCACTTTGTCTACAGAAATATAACACGCTCTCCGCGCATACGATTACCAATTCTCCTTCTTCGTTTGGCCTTGGGCCTGTCACTGCCACTCGCTTTATACAAAAAGTTACATTAAGAAATTCAAGATGGAGGTAGGAAGTACGACGGGAGTCCTCACCAAGAGAGCGTCGGATGCACAGAAATTGTTGGATTTGTTAGCAGATCCTTTTCGATCCCAGGTTTGTTGATTCCCCATGATGTTTTCTTTTTCCTTTCGAACGCTCATATCTAATTGTTGATTGTTGGCTTAGTTGTCACAAAATTCCATCTATGCAAGTCTAGGTACATCGATAGGTTTTACCTTCTTACTCGCCATCGGGTTCTCTCTTCTTCGTCCTTACAATTCCGTCGTGTATGCACCGAAACTCAAGGTTGCAGATGATAAGCATGCACCGCCGCCTATTGGAAAGGGTCCTTTGGCTTGGTTGGGGCCGGTGCTCAAGACCAAGGAATCGGAGTTGGTTAATCTCATAGGTTTGGATGCGACCGTATTTTTGAGAGTGCTGAGGATGTGTCGGAACATATTTTTATGTATAACGGTGGTGGGCTGCGGAATATTGATCCCGATTAATATGTCCCGGGGACAATGGGCGAAAGGAGCGGATTTCGTATCTCGAGTGACGCCGGTCAATGTTTGGGGTTCGAATAATTGGGGTATGACCATCTGCGCCTGGTTATTCGATCTTATTGTTATTTTCTTCTTGTGGTGGAATTACCGAGCGGTACTGAATTTGAGGAGAACGTACTTTGAAAGTGCGGATTACCAGGCCAGTCTACATGCGCGGACGTTGATGATTAACGATATTCCGAAGACGCTACGCACGGACGAGGGAATTGGTAGAATGATTGATGTTGTGGCGCCTCAATCTTCATTCTCGAGAACAGTCGTGGCGAGAAATGTGAAGGAACTTCCGGAATTGATCGAACAGCATAATCAGACGGTTCGTGACTTGGAGGGTTACTTGGCCAGATACCTTAAGGATCCTGCGAATCTACCTCCCAAGAGACCAGAGTGTACCCCATCGAAAGATGATCCTAATTTTGGATCATATGTCCGAGGTCAAAAACTCGATGCGATCGAATATCTTACTGCGCGTATAAAGGAATTGGAATTGGAGATCAGGGAAGTTCGTTTGTCTGTGGATAACCGAAATCCTTTGCCGTATGGATTCGCTAGTTATGAAGCTATTGATGAAGCACACAGTATTGCATTCGCAGCACGGAAAAAGCATCCCAAGGGAACTACGATTGTACTTGCTCCTCGACCGAATGATATTATTTGGAAAAATATGCCTTTGAGTAGGCAGACCAGAAAACGGAAGAGAATCATGAACAATATTTGGGTTACTTTACTCACAATTGTATGGATGGCACCGAACGCTTTGATTTCTATCTTCTTGGTCAGTTTACCCAATTTGGGTAGTGTTTGGCCTGCATTTCAAACTTCGTTGGCGGAACACACTGTTTGGTGGTCAATTGTTCAAGGTGTTGCTTCTCCCGCTGTTACATCCTTGGTTTATCTAGTACTTCCAATCATGTTCCGTCGAATGCTGGTTAAAGCTGGAGATCGTACAAAAACTGCCAGAGAACGTCATGTTACTGGAAAGTTATATACTTTCTTCGTTTTCAACAATCTACTTGTATTTTCGATCTTCAGTACTGTCTGGACTTTTGTCTCTACCGTCATCAACAAAACCAATGATGGAACTACAACTTGGGAAGCTATTTACGAAGCAGATTTGGGATTGTTGGTCTTTATTTCACTTTGTAATATCTCACCTTTCTGGGTGACCTCGTTACTTCAACGAAATTTGGGAGCAGCTGTCGATTTGGCTCAATTGTGGACTTTGGTTTGGAGTTTTTGCGCCCGGAAATTCTCGAGTCCTACGCCTCGTGAGATGATTGAACTGACTGCACCACCTGCGTTCGACTATGCAAGTTATTATAATTATTTCTTGTTCTACACCACTATTACTCTGTGCTTTGGTTGCATTCAACCTCTAGTTATCCCTGCAGCCGCTATGTATTTCTCTCTAGATGTTTTCCTGAAGAAATACCTGTTGCTTTATATCTTCATTACCAAGACAGAATCTGGTGGTATGTTCTGGCGCATGTTGTTTAACCGAATCCTCTTCGCAGCAATTCTCGCCAACCTTGTCGTTTTTCTCGCTACTTGGGTTCATGGAGATGGGTCACACACGGAAGCTTATGCTGTAATTCCTCTTCCATTCCTGGTACTTGGTTTCAAATGGTATTGCACACGTACCTTCGACGACAAAATTCACTACTACAGCGTCCGCAACATGCTCAAAGATCCAGAAGCTTCGCGCTCCAAGCTCTTTGGTAGTAAAGGGGATCGTCTCGCTTCTCGCTTCGGTCATCCAGCATTATACAAGCCACTCATTACACCTATGGTTCATGCCCGAGCTCAAAATATTCTAGCTTCTATTTATGGTGGTCGTCTTACAGATTCAAATAACCAAGGCTCGGGAGATAATATGTCAGTTTCAGGATATTCCGACACATATGCCATGGATCCTATGCGTGCTGGACAACCAGGTCGTTCTGCTAAGGGAGGTATGCCTGGGTTTGAAATGGTACCGGAGAATCGCCTGGATTTCTCGTATTACAAGGGAAGAGCAGAATTCGCGGAGGAGCATGGTGGTTCGGGTGGCATTTATGGAAAAGCGGAAGATATCATTAGGTCGGACACACCAGGTAGTTCACGCTGGGGAGGACCAGATTCAAGACCAGGTACACCTGTTAATGGTTTGGGTACACCAACATTGCCAACTTTCAGGCCAGGGACACCGGATAGTATCAAAGGGGATATTGGTTTGAGTGGGGGATCTGGGATGGGAATGAGGTATTATGGAGAGAGGAAGGATAGTTCGGGAGAGACGGTCGGATTAGTTCAGGGTGCACAGGATATGCCTGCAAGTTCGGTACCGGGTGTGCAGGAACGAGCACCGGGTTTCTTGGGTGGTGGACCAGGAGGATATGGTAATTTACCGCAGGAGGATTTGGATGGGAGGGGAAGTGTGGATCATGATCCGATGAATTATGATTATTTCCGTTCCAGGAGGACGAGGAATTAGATGTAGGGATGAAGGGGATAGAGGTGCGGAGGTTAAAGGGCAAGGAGATGAAATGATGAGAAGATGAGGAGGTTGTATAACAGGATATGCAAGTGAAATGAAATGGTAGATATGGGAGGTGTATTTTTTTTCTCTCGGCTTTACATGGAGATTAGCGATCGGAACATAAGTCTCGAATGATTCGAGGTTAGAATTGGTATGCGTGTATGCATGAATGGAATGGTTTGGGTTGGTTGGTTGGCTAATGGCGTTTTTGGGTTGTTCTCATTGATTGGGAAATTTGAGGAGTGGGTGGAGTGGGTGAGAACTTGGGGGGTTGTAGATAGAGGAGAGAGAAAGAAAAGAAATAGATGAGATAGAGAAAATAGAAGAAAGATTTTATGACATTACTGAGTGTAGTTGGTTGTAGTTTGTGTATACATTTGTAGGATAGAATAGGGTAGGGTGGGAGAGGATAGAATAGGATGGAATAGAGTAGGAGAGGATAGAGTAGGAGAGAATAGAGTAGGAGAGGATAGGATAGGATAGGAGGGATTTTTAATATCAGATAATTGAATAAGAATGGGAGTGGGAGTAGAAATATGAATATGAATATGAATAATTTTAGAGACTTGAGACTGTGAGATTATGAGATGTAAGATATATATATACTATGCTATGCTATGCTATGCTATGCTATAGTAATTTTTAAACTTGAAAATTAGCATTTGATAGGTAGGTGTTCATTCGTTACTTGCTCTTTCGCTTATTCGCTTGGTGATTCGCTCGCTTGGTTGATTTGATTGATTGATTGAGTGAGTGAGTGAGTGTTTACTCGCTTAGTTGATTGGTTGGTTGGTTGTTTGGTTGATATTATGACTTTTGGGCTTATGACTTTTGGTATTATGACTTTTGGGATTATTAGGAACATTAAGTGGTGGAATGATCGGTGATAGGGTGGGAGGAAAGAGAGAAAATGGAAGAAGAAAGTGAGAGAGAGGGGGGGAAAGGGAGAGAGGGAGAGAAGATATACCATTCGAAAGAAGAAACGATGATAAAGTAGAACTAGCTTATTAAGAAGAATCTCTAAAAGGATATTTGAGATATAATATGAGTGAATAGAAATATGAGATTTGATTTTTGATTTTAGGGTTGGAGGGATCGTGATGGGGATTGATGTAGTAGATAGAGTGGATGAGAAGTATAGGATGTTTGAAATAATCAAGAGGATTTGAAATAAAGAAAAAGAACAGTTTAGATTTATATATCGATTTTCTTGAAATCAATAAGGAGAGGATTAGATTGTCTATATATACAAGTATACTTGTTGGTATAGGAATCATGTGACCGCACTAGCGCTTAAGCTAGTGAGCATATACGTATCGTAGCCCGCCCTAGCTTTGAGAGCCTCAAGTAATGTTACAATAGTGTGAATTATAGTACTATATTGTCTTCATTAGCCTCATGATGTTACTAATAGATATAGATGATATAGTATTTATAATAATAGATTCTTTATGTCAAGATTATATTCTATCTGAAGAGCTAGCTAATTATAAAAAGGAGTAATTCTTATGTGTTTTGAGGCTAGCTCTCTCGCTTAGTATACTATAGTAGTCTAATGACTTAAGATTATTTACTAACGTTTATACAAGAATCAAGTTTCCTCGTATAGGATCCAATCTAAAATAGCTGGAGTCTATTAATTTAGAGTAGATCCTATTATATATTGTATTAAAGATTCAATTATAGATTACTGTGTAAACAAGGGTATTCACTTCAAAGGAATGACTTCAATATAATGGCTACTGTATCAAAGGGGATTAAGCGAATGCGAAAGACTAGTTCTTTTAGCAGTGCCTATATAAGGCCTACTACTTTCCTACTTAGCTAGCTCTTTAGATAGAATACAATTAGATATACAGGACATACAATACGTGGGTGCTACGTTTTCCGTATCCTTCTCGAACCAACAATTACAATATAGAATTTAAGAGATATAAGAGCAATGGATTATATATAAGTACTAAAACATATAGATATAAGACTCATTTTATACTTAGTTTTTCTCTTCAGTTCTTAAGGTATAATTTATAATGATTTTCTACTCTAGAAAATTATAAAGACCGCTTAATACGACTTTCTCGACCGTAATCTTTACTAACCGTACAGCCGTATCATACGGCCAGTATGACGATAGAACTTGATTATCTAACAAGCGTATTCACGATCATATTCTAAACCGATACTTGAGATTTTCCATATGTTTTTATTATTGAATAGAAATATAGCTATCTTGAGACGTTAATCTCTTACTATATATATTTTAAATTTATTCGTAATTCTTCATATTGGAAGGATATAGTACGGCTGCTTGTGCTATGCACACATCAATTTTACCTCGTAGTTAGACTAGTATGATTCAATCTATATAATCAATAATATATACATTTCACCAGCCTGGTATCTTTATTGTAAACGTTTCGGATCTTTTCAATCAAGCTATATTACTAGAAAGTGGAGATGCATAATACCTTAATAACTAGATTTCAGTTTTTGATGAGCAGGGCTAGCGAATAAAAAGAGAAAAGAACCTTGAATGCTTATACTAAATTGATACTATGGTAAAGTTAATGTACTTGATAGAATTGAACTTAGTTTTGATTGAAGTTACAGGTAACTTACCCTTGAAAGCTTCGAGGCGAAGAGCTGAAGAATTGGGAAAAGAGTAAATAGTGAAAAAGTTGTAAAAAACAGCTGAACTTCTGTCTGGTCTCTTGGCACTTGCTTCAAATCTCGAAGTATTAATCTCAAAGCATCAATCTCAAGGGATATTTGAGCAAATTCTTCCCACCGTAACCGTAGTATACGAGTTTTCTATAGGGCTGGCGAGGACCGCTTGATCATCAACCGCAGCATCCAGAACGTCTCTGGAGTATTTAAAAAACTGAATGATGATACTATCATCCTGATTCTCAAGACAGTTGTCGCAGTGTAATGTATGCTCGAAAGCGAGTGAACAAATTTCTGCCGAAGAGAGAACGGGACGAATGAAGACGGAGGGATTTTCATTCAGGGCTCAATTGTAGGCTGACTTTATGCAGAATACAACATTCATGTAACCTGAAGAACTAGACTCCCAAGTCTGAATAAGGTCAAGGGGCGGCCCCTAGGTCAAGGATTTGGTTATCTCTACATCAGATATGAATTGCTTCGGATTAAGTTGAAAGAACGATTAATTTAATCTTGTTTTAAACTTGATATAGACATGAAAGTCGCAGATCGATCGAGTAGTGAAACGTCCCAGTAGCATTTGGTTCAAGCAGAGGAATATCAATATGTTTCAGCTTCACCTATTAGAATTACTAAGCTCTTCTGGACTATGATATTCTATAAATTGCACCACCACCTTGTCTTTGACTGCATTGTGAAGTGTAAAAGTAGAGAGAGGTATTGGTAATTGTTGCAGATGGCTCGATAGAATATCCAAGGGTTAGCTGCACAAGTCACTTCTCAATTCTTCTGTTTGATACATCTAACCTAAGGCTCTAGACTTGATATGTCGATCATTCTAAGTGACACTATGTGATATTATATGATGTACAAACACGAAGCACCTTACCTTCATGCCAGCCGTAGTATACTCAAAAACCATCTAAAATCCAATTTTGTATACATTGTGATATTATCAAATTACGCTACGACTTAGTCAGTAAAATTCGACATAGCATGTGGCACAGTAACGTTGATTTAAAGTAAAGTATTGTGATGGTGCAACTTGGCATAACGGTCATTTGGTGCTCCCAAGTGACAAGATGTGCATATGCTCTGGTGTGTGACAATTGAATCTGGACTCAGACACAGGTCATTGAATCAAAGGACCAAAATCTAGAACCGATCTTCTTCTTGTCAGATGGGGGAGAAGAGTAGTCAGACATGAGATGCCTTGGTAATGATGGTACAAACGACTGGTATAAGTCTGAGGTACTTAAAGTGACTCCGTGTTCTTTACTATTCTGTCATTGACATTAGAAAATTTACTGTGGAACTTCAGCTTTGAAGACTTGATGTATTTTTAGGCGCCACTTGAAATCGTTATTCTTCGTAGTCCGTTGAAATAATGAGGTTTCAGCTGATAATTCTTCTTGCGCTTTGCGTTATCGCACAAGTCGCGGCATTACACTCTGCTGGCCCATGGCAGACTGTCGCCTTTTTCTACGCTTACCGAATAAGCATCAATGCGTTTGGCGTTGAGAAAAACGCAATCGCTTCACAAAGTCGGGGAAGCATCGCGGATGGGAGCTGCACTCTTGACGAGTTCGTAGAATTCACGCGGAATTCCAACAAAAACAGCATTCCGTTTCCGAAGTGACTAATAGGCGATGACCTAACACCAGACCCTCTAATCACCGTCAAGATGATTCAAAATTCAGCGTATGACGCAGGACAGCAATTCGACAATAGCAAATTGCTTCCGGGATCTTTTGAAATAATATCTGGCCGTCCTCAAGCTTTTGCAGATCAAATAGAAGTGTGAGATTCTATAATAAGTATAATAAATCACTTATTAATATCTTACTAATCAAGCTATATATGAATTAATAATATATGATTTTATATTATAAAATTATATTACTATATC
>PQXJ01000235.1:0-57880 GCA_004786225.1 Botryotinia narcissicola | reverse complement strand
TACTACTTCGTACCTACCTCTTCAAACCACTACCGCCACTACATCCACCACCTCATGTTCTTCCCCCCACCAGGCCCTCTCAGTCGATTTCTCCTGGAAAAAATGGAAATCGCTCATCACAACCCAAGACGCCTCCTCCCCTTCCTCTCCACCTCAACCCCTCTACACCGTCTCCTACAAAACCTTGTCTCCCAACTTCATCTTCAAATCCGCCCTCGACAAATCCGTCTTCGGCACCGGAACGCTCCACTCCTTCTCCATCGACTCCGACTGTTCGGTGCGCGACCACCCCATAAAAGTAAAAGCTATGAAACGTTTCAAGACGGAGTATTCGCATCTATCCCGTACCTTTTCACCCTCAAATAAGGAGCCGGTACAGATGTTATGGACGTTATCCTCGGGCTGGAAGAATTGGGATTTTATCTGTCTAGATGCCTCGTCTATGCCGGTTGCAAAGTTCTCGGCCAACACGATGAGTTTCAAGAATGTGGGACGGATTGAATTTTTGGGTGAGGAGGTCATAGGAAATGAGGCGTTTAAAGAGGAGATTGTGGTGGTGGGCATGACGTTGATGTATACGATGGTTTTGAGATCGACGAGTTTTTTGAGTCTTTTTGGAGCGGTGTTTTCGAAGCCTGGGAAGAAGGAGAAGGAGGAGGAGTGGAAAGGGGGGCATGCGAAGGATGGGAAGGTTCATGGGGATTAGGTAGGTGTAGTGGGTGGAAGGTGATTATTGGAGATAGGGGATGGAAGTAAAAGAAGGAGATTTATGTGATACCAGGTTTTATATTCTAGATTTAGATGGCGTTTTGGCGGTAATTTATCCTGGTTTTGCTTCAATGCTACAAATAATCTCATCATTCAACCTATTATCCTTTCTTAACCCATCTCAAACCAGCCTTCTCAGGATTCATCATCTGTAGCAAAAGTACCATCGCACTATCATCCACCAAAGTCTTAACCCTCTTCTCAGCTTCTCTCTGGTTTTCCCCAATCTCTTTTACAACCTCTACTCTATGCTTATGAAATAATCCCGCCATCGCGGCCACAAATTCTACCTGGCCAATTTTCTTGCCCGGACATCCTCGAGGTCCTTCGGACCATGGCATGTATGAAGCTTTAGACGGTGTCCAGATTTCATCTCTCAATTCACCGCTGTGGTTTGAGGGTGAGATGATCCAACGAGATGAACGCCAGAGGAGTTGTTCTGTTCCCAAGTAGCGGGGATGGGATCATATACCGAGGAGATTTGGCAAAATCATTGTGTTTGGTGGTAGATGGAGTTCTTTAGATCCATATGTGATGGTTCTTGGAGAATTTCCTGTTGATTTCGTGAATGTAACAAGAGGGTGGTAGAGACGGAGTGTCTCTAACTGCGTAATACTGTCACTGTGTATACACAACATCGATAGAGTATTTACACACCATTATAGCCATACAACGTTTTAGTTTAGGAAAAGATCTTGCATAATCCCAAGTAGAAGAATCCGAATCCAGAAACACCGCATTCACCTCCTCAGAAATCCAATCCTGCACAGTAGGATGAGCAGCAAGGGGATTCAGCGCATAGCACAGTGTATGGGATATCGTATCATGACCTGCAAAATTAAACACAAACATGTTTCCAAAGATCTCGGATTCCGATAAACCAGATTGCTTACTCCTGGGATCCATATCGCCAGTCTTAAATTCAGAACTGGACTTCGAGGCTCGGATCAGAGATGTCATCAAATTGGTCTTAGATCTTTTGCCTTTCGCGATTAGTTCTCGCTCTTCTCCTACCATCTCTTTCATATATGCCTGGAATTCAACGGTAGCTTGAACGATCTTCCGCAATGATTTGGGTAGATATCGTTCCCATTTTAAGAGGAAGTTAGGTCCAATTACCAGGATTGGAATTGCATTCCCGACAATCAAACTCAATGATTCATTCTAACTCATTGGATGACCTGGATCATTATCTATGTTTGATGAAGGCTTGAAAGGATATGATTTACCAAATCCAGCATTTGTGAGGATATTTAGCGAAAAGGTTTTGGCATCTTCGGCGGTAGTTCGTAGGGCCCATTCCCCCTGGTCAATCCAACACTGCATCATTTCTTGACTTTGTCGAAGCGCTTCTTGCCATATCAGGTTGTTGGTTTGCTCATTGCTGAAAGGTGGACCTGTGGCTTTTTTGTGTCGAGGCCAGTCTTCCTCTGACACCTATAGCATATAATAATTAGATAATCAGAGATTGATTTTCATCTAGCTGGTATGTAACCCTACTAACCGTAGAGATATTTGGTCCAAACACATTCAACATCTCTAATAAGCCAAGTTAGAAAGAGCTCAATTAACACTTCGTTCTAAACTAGTAGATGACATACCAAGAACCTCCCTCGGCCTCTTGAATTCATTTCGTCTCAGTAGCACCTCATTCAAAGTATCAGCATCACAATTACACAAAACATTCTTATCCGACTTAACTATAATAAAAATATCCCCGATTTCCCAAATGAATCTGTGCTTTATCCTTGAATCCCCATGCTCTTCTCCCAAACCTGATTATTGGCCACGAACGAGTAATACTGAGTTTTTGGAAGAGAGGCACGATAATATCCACAAGTAGCATTCATATTGGATTTTGGGGACTCAGTGGGAGAATAATGATGGTTACACCAATCTCTTTGGCTGAAATGTAATTTTGGTACAACTTATAGATGTTGCGTGCACCCCATGTGAGAGGTGGGAGGAGTAAAAGCGTAGTTATTAGTCGCAAGAACATCGTAGTCATAAACTGAAGTAAACACTCATGAATATGAAAGCGCCGTGAAAGAAATATTATCATGGTCTATCGGTCAAAATCATCAGTTTTGTCAAAAAACACCAACTGTTGGTCGGTATGATGTTGGTTAACTTCTTGACTACTCATTGGCCAGAGTATGATACTGCGGTAAGCGGATAAACCATCAAGCGGTTGAACTCGTGAATTTGATGAACAAACGGTCGGAATCAAATGGGACAAGGTGAGGTTCACGCGGCTGTAACAGGTCTGTCGGAGAAGCTATCCAAGTTATGAATTTAGTCACTGCTTTGATTGTAGAAGGCAAGAGTACACTTGTAGTTTTCATTTCTTCAACTCATTTTGCTTGAGGATGAGAGATCTAAAGGTAATAGAACTTCATCTATCGAGGTAATCAGACACATACTACCTGCACCTAACTATGTAACCTTTCGTTTTCCATGACAATAGAAGTATCTCTTTTGCGCCATTTATCAAGAAGCCCTGAAGTACCAATTTCTATGAAAATCTCCAAGAATCCATCATCAGTCTGACTTCTTGGTCTCCCCCATTTTGTTAATCTTCTCCGTCTCCAATCGAACCGTATATTCATCCCGTAAGTCCCTGATAAACTTTGCATCCTTCATATCTTTCGAATGAATCGTCGCCCTACTCGCACGAGCAGTGAACATAGTGGCCACTATCATATTAGTATCGGAATCACCCAAGAGAAATTAGAGACTCACTTTCAAATTCCCGAACAAGATGAGCTTCAGTACATTCCTGCAAAGAATCCAAGGCAAGCTGATCAATCTCGTAATTTTCTCCCGGTTTGATAAGTTCCGTGATTTCTCTTGCCAAATGTGCAAAGGACGATTTTGTGATAATTAAGTCCGTCTTGGGATGCAGAGCGAAAACTATGCGTTGTGTAGTTAGTATATTTCGTCGAAGTCTACAGAAACAGGAAAACTTACGGTCCCAGTCATCCATCTTCCTTGGGTAGTTGATGTCTCTTCTTGGTTTTTGTTGAAGAGTCGTCTTGTACCTCCGCCCACTATATGCTGTCGGTTTCTCCTCGTGCGCTTGAACTCCTCCATTCTTGGTTCCTATATACGATTAGCACATTTGCGTGGAAAGGAAGTTTCTATATATTGACATTTTGCAATAGTTGTATGAGTGACAAATTCTCGAGTTGCATGGTCGCTGAAGATGATGTGGTGAAATATTGCGATAATGTAATAACCCAATCTGGTCAACTGAAAAGTGAATATTTCAAGACAGATTAATCATGAAGGTGAGATTGCGGAAGATTCCACTCTCGAATATTGATCGTTTCGAATTTGTTGACCGCTATGGCTGAAACCATTTTTACTGTGCTTTCGTTGAAACTTCCTATGGCTCATTGCATTTTCTACGGCGCACCTTGTCGCCTGATTGCTTCGTAAGTCCATTAAACTCCGCCATATCATTATCATGTAGATCGCAAATGTTATGAGAACTTGCAGAGGCAGGTTCCCGTGCAACAAACAAACAGTAAGATTGCACACGACGCTCTTCAATTTTTACAAGAAGATGATTTCTCATTCAAGCCTAAAAGCAAAGAAGGCAACGAGTGTTTCATCAGGAACAAGCAATGTATCATAAATAGATGTATATTGAGATGAACATCAACCTTCATATCAGCATTCTCTCACTCGAACCTAAGTTTAGGGCTATTTAGATCTAAGATCCAAGTTCAATATGTGAAATCTGACCAGTATGCCAATGAAATATTTGGTGTTGATGATATACAAACTATAACACAAGTTACACAACACCCACATGAGCCATATATATTCATAATACCTCCATCTTGGTATACAGACCAGTCGGTGAGACAAGCTTTCATTATTCAATTAAGTCTGTCAGAGGTGGTGTAGGGACGCCACAATCTATACCTATATCAACGCGTACATTCGTCACATCATGAGTGAATAACGCTGTGTCGGCAATTACGTAGTATTTTCTAAGATCTGCGGTGTCAGGTATGATTCTATGCAGTTGAGAAACCGAATGGGTTACATTCAGCAGCTCAAGTACGCCACAAACTCTGTTGACTATATACCTAGGTATCAATACTATGATCTGGCAACTGCAACTGTAACCCACTTGCTATTATCAAAATTAAAACACGATGTTAGCTTTTGGAATGAGCGGAAAGGGAGGAGGAGCTCCGAAAGTATGGAAGAGTTGGTGTATTCTTGAATCTAAGGTGGTTGTCTTAAGGAGCTTTGAGTGGTATTGATAACATCTGCCATGAGCATCTCATTAGCCTTCGGCGTTCAGTAAATATGATTGCTAATATGATTGGTATTCAACATTCCGGCAATGCTGATAATATCTGTTCAACCAGTTCCAGTCAGTATCAAGTGAGTGTGTGCAGCGGCTCATGAGAAATTGGACCCGTACGCTTCTGACGTAGTTATCTCTCTTTACATTCTCCGATACTTGCCGCAAAATAGTGCGTTATACAAATTTGTTATCTCGGGAATTTCTGGCTAGAATTCGAGGTTCACAGAGGCGCATGCATAAAATTGCTGTTCAGAAAGGCAGCCCGATTCCGATTGCTCGCCTATGGCATGAAATGCTCAAAGCCATATTTTTATATTTTCGGAATTCTGTACTTTTACAAGAATGTTGAGAAATCCCACTTCGTCGTGGCTGATATATGCAACATGCTGTTTCGTGACTTTGTCCAATCAAACGTATTTTTTTTTCAACTATTTGCATGTCAGCGACGGGGTTGTGAATCTCTCACAGACGCCACATGTATTTCCAGCTAGTACGAGCCATTTTTTCTTGTCAATGGTGTAAATGCAACTGGGGCTCGTTTCATTCAAAGTTTCCGGTTTGATTCGTCGACTAATATCCAGAGGTTGGTGAGAACTGATATGATTCTGCTGATGAGACGATTAGCAATGCCGTGTAACCTATCATAACATGGCCATTGGATGATCCGGTTCCTTCAGTTAACAACCTAAAAAATCATCCGTGCATGCACGGCATTAGTGCTGTAGATATCCGGTTGGTACTTTCTGTCATGATAGCCAATCTTGGGAAAGGGTGCATGATGTCAGTACGACAGTATATGTTCATACATAACATCAATGTCAAGGAATTCTTGTGCATGGTGGTACAAATAATTCCAGCACTGAAGTAGATATTCCAGCATAATACTAATAGCTGAGATTGTGATTGTGTATAATATCGCTGCTGAAGACATTTCTTAAGCGATTATATTCCCGTTGGTCAGCAGTATATCCTAGATTAAAAATTGGAGTGAAATGAGGTTGGATTCACGAGATACAAATTCCGATTCTATCAAGCGGGGAGCCCATGTAGAAAGCTGCTTTTGATCTTGTAAGGAGATTTGGCTCAATATATATACCCCCCCAAGCCTCTATTTAGGATGATATCTATATGGCTTTTCTCTCGTTAGCTGATTTCCAAAATAATTTGTTCTCCTAAAGTTGCGGTTGTAATCAGGAATCATGATTGCAGCCAGTGAAATCACACCCGATCTTCATTACGATCTTAAGGCAAATCCAGTCATTGAATTGAAATGGAAAACCACCAAACCGGTTCGAGCTACAAAGGCATCCTTGCTAGATCTCTTGGAAGGTCGAACTCCTATCCTTCACGAGCCTGAATTCCTTTCCAAAGAGTATTGTTCTAAGCTCACTAAGACATTGGAGCCAAGACTTACGCCGTATCTTCATGCTACTGGCCCAAAATTGGCAAAAGTAGGCGTTGCTCAGTTTGAGTTTCAAGCACAAAGTGAGGATGACTTGAAAAATAGGTCTGGAAACGGTACGTGCTGTCAAAATCAAGCTCTCCAAATTCTCTCTCATACCAAGGCATGTAGACATTAGCTAACCAAATTTGCAGAGAAGCAGGAATACTTCCAGGCTGTACGCGACCTGGGCAACCCGCATGGAAAGTTGGAAGCAGAAATTGGCGTGAATGCGTTCGCTAAGGTCTTTGAGTTTATTAAATCAATTGCACCTGAAGACTGGGAGGTCATGATAGCCACTGAGGTAGTAGACGACGGGACACAATCTTACTTCGCTGGCATCTTCCGAGTAATCAACAACGGAACACCAGTTCATTGCGATTGGGCACCTTATGATACTCGGACGGAATCATGGGCGATTAGCCGATTGACCCATCAACTTGCGGCCAATCTCTGCATAACCCCACCACCCATCAATAGTGGTGGTACTATCGTTCACGATTTGCAGTGGTCTCCCGAAGCGTTAAAATTTCGTGACCCTGATAGTTATGGATACTTTCCAGGTCTTGTTGAGGGACGTCAAAAGGTAGATTTCCAACCTCACATTGGTGATCTATATCTCTTCAACTCTCGCAATATGCACCAAGTACATCCTGTCTATTCCGAGATAGGAACGCGCCGTTTGGCGATGTCAAGCTTCCTTGGAGTTATTCCACCACTGAACGAAGGTGAAAAGACGAAGTTGGTGTTTTGGGGTTAATGATTTGGGATATTATGGTATAGCAATACTCATGACGCTCAATATAGGAAGTCGGGGTTTTCGTGCCTGTCTATAGCCTTCAATCTGATGATATGTCATTCGGCGGTTCACATTAAGTTACCACAGAGGTGACAATCTTTAAACACTTTTTATTTCTCTGTGAATATGTCAGGAAATCTTTAGTACCCCTCAAGAAATTTGTATGGTTGATGCACACAGTACATAGATCCAAGTCCGTCTTGAAGAGGAACGTAATCAAGACAGTCGAGTGACTGGATTGAAAAACATGAATCATCATTGGGTGAGGAGTTGGAATAGAATGGATAATTCTGCCAGGCGGTGTGACTAGTGGTCATTCCCATCTCGTTCTATTGATTCGAACATGTGACCATGATCAATCCTGAGAGCTTCGAACTCACCAGTCACTACCTACCTACAGCTATCAATTCGTATCTTGTTTCATGCATAATTATCCTGCGTGATTCCACTTACCTAGTCTATCAATCGCTCTCAAGTAGTCCTGCAACTGAGCTCTGGGCCGAAAAGACTACATCCAAAGCACGAATAGTTCTCTGCTTCTCGCCACCATACTAGATGCTGAATGGAATATCCTATTTGTTTTAAGTTCATTTCTGTGCATTTCTTTTACAACACCACAATTCAAGTACGACTGATGGTTGGATTTGTCTGCTTGCGAAAACAATAGTTCCTCATTTCCAACTCTTCTACTCGGCTTCTAGGGAACTTGATATCTTGTTCCTGAACCGACAAATTATTGTAATCGTCTGCCATTAAATCAAGGGCGCCCGGCCCCTCTGGATTCTGTATGTTTGACTTGTTGACGCGCTGATTACAAAGTCTACAGGTAGTCTTGTGTTTCGTTTAGTACTCTCAGTCCGCAACGCCAGTGTGCAGGTATTCAAACCTCTCGGTATTCACATTATTCATGGGCAACTTTAAGATTTCAGAGTGCGAAACGATAGAAGTAGATAGGCAGGCTATCCCAGAGTTCTTCATGTTATTTATTGTCCTTGACTTGACATTGGTACTGGCTCATCAACCATACACAATAATATCTCTAGTTGTCATCTTGTCAAGATTACTTGCGATCTCGAGATACACGGTTAATATTAAACTCGCGACCCCTTTTAATTATAAGCTCTGCATGTTCGTAGTAGAATCTCCGCACAGTGTCACAAATACAGAAGCAGTCACAGCAAGCATCGAGTCTGAACACGAAATATGACCCAGCTTCAGACGACCGCGCTGGGAAACGAGACTCGCATTCTTCCTACCTTTGAAGTCTGATATTTCAAGATGAACACTTGCCATGGCACTTTTGTTGATGCCAATGAGTTGCCTGAGCCTCTCTCATGGTACCAAATGGATTGACTCACAAATGCACACAAGTCTATTTTAAGAATATTGCGCGGTTATATTCTCAATTTTTAATCAATTCCGTGCTAGAAGATGCCCTTCATACTGTTACATGTCGTGCCACGACACTCTTCGACCTAACACTAAAATCGCGAGCGGCGCAGGTGTTTTGTGGCAAGTTGAGGGGATTAACAAGTTTTCTTTTGCTTTCAGGAATCTTGTGAAACGAGCCTTACAACATTTATTGGCGTTACACTGATATATCATCCTTTTAGATATTCTTATTAATGTAATTTGTCTTTACTTTGGCAATAAATGCAACCAACTTCGGCAGAGACCAATTCTGGAATTCGCCGAGCTAAGCCCTGAAGATAGTTCTCACTATCCATACCCCCAAATATTTATTAGCCTATGTTCCAGAGGGATTAAAAGACTGAGTTGATCAAATGATCATTTCGTGGATATATGCGGGTATGTGCATGGCCGGGTGGCTTGCATATAATGATTTCTTAGTTCTGGCAGTATATTTGCTACGCCGGTCATGACTGCATATTCATCTCGACATAGATAATTCAATACATGCGATGCACAAATTTCTATCAACACCATAAATGTATCCTATTCCGCAGTCAATGCATAATTAAATGGCTCAGCACACCCGATACCATCAATGATAACCCACCAGTTATTCTCCTTACCAAACTATGGCTCTAATGGGTGCTTCCTTTGCCTCTTCGAGTAGTGGATTCTAACCATATGGCAGTGAAATTCAATGACATTTCATAATGCAAGAAGGCTGTTTCTATTTTCCACTGGTAAGTGCTGTAGAATAGTGCCGAATAGGATGTCCAGGTCTGGTCGGCTATGTGCTCCCAGGATATTTTGGACTGGATTATTTCAAGATTTACAGAGCATTTGGGGGCGGAGAGTTTTTGGATGCACTCAATTCAAGAGATACAGACTCATAGACATGAGACCCCAACACTCAGACTCAAAAGAGTAAGTTCATCTTCATTTTCCTTCATCTATCTGCGTATACTCTTCTTATGCTCTTCTAGCTCTTATCTATTTGCTTTCATCAAATTTGTTGTTGAAGACTTCAGTGTTAATACATAATTCTCGACGTTTTCGAATTTTTAAAGAAAGACTGTGCTGATATTGACGACTTGGAATTCCTCGAGTAGTTCAAAATGAACACTTTAACACCAAATCCAATAGTTAGCTATGAAACTTTCATAGTAAGCCTGTTCCATGCCCTATTTTCCGCGCTATTCTTCAGTATTGACTCTCATTACAGGGTGTAACTTGGGGATGTACTGCAATTTCGTTACTTTTTGTAACGTTCAGAATCTGGGTTAGAATTCGAACCTTCAGACGCCTTTCACCCGATGATTTCTGCGTTATTGTAGCCTGGCTACTTCTTCTTTGCTGTGCAATTATTTGTCAGAAGATTAGTAGAGACATGTATGAGATGCTTGGGGCTTTGAACGGAGTTCTTCTCCCTCCACCGGAAGGTTTTGAAAAGCATGCCGAGAGATTTCTTCGAGGCTCTGCGGCCGTATATGTACTATACTATTGTACATTATGGCTTATCAAGATATCTTTCCTACTATTCTTCGGGCGACTCTTGGAGCACGTGGACTCCTATGTCTGGCCACGACGTATTGTAGCCATAGTCGTGTTTGCATCTTGGATGATATGTATTGGGATAATTCCCTATTCATGTTTGGTTCCATGTTTTGAAAATATTTCAGCCACTTGTTTATCTCGATCTGCAATCAGGATCCAGCGCTTTGCACTAGGTTTTGGTTGCGGACTGGACGTCTTGACAGACGCAATGAGTAAGTCAATCTTCCTGCATTCATGTCGTCGGAGAAAACTAACAACCAAAGTTTTGGCTATTCCGATTAGTATGCTGTGGACTGTACGTCTAAGCCGAAAGCGAAAGCTAGCCTTGGCTGGTATTTTCTCACTCGTCATCATAACGATAATCTTCTCCATCGTTCGCCAATCAGTCGTAAGCTCGTACTCGCATCAATTTGAGGAAAGCTGGCTTTATACGTGGAGTCTCGTAGTGCAGACTGTTGGTAGGTTTGATCTCATACCTCGGGTTAATATTTTTTCCTATCGCTGACCTCAAGCCTAGCTATCATAATTGCATGTCTTGCTTCATTTCGTTCTCTGTTCGCCCGCAACAACCACGTGCAACCGACTCCTCCAAATCCGTGTGAAAGGTACTCGGTTGAGGGAAACAAGAAGAACAAAAAGCGATATTTTCATATCGACTTTAGCCTCATATCTGGTTTAACAGCTCCATCTACAGATTCAGACATAATGAAGACAACCTCTAGTAGTAATGAATCAGATCATATAGTGCTTTGCCCTCAAAATATTCATGTACGAAAAGAAGTGGAGCAATCCTCCGAGTTGCAGGTCTAATTATTTTGCGAGATATTGTTACTGACGTTTGGGGCGCACCGCTATTGAGAAGAGCCGAGTTTCCACTTCACCTTGTTTCTTTTCGCAATCAAGGTCTTTCGCAAGAGGTAGTACTCTTTGTTTTTTGTTTTATTTTCATTACAGTTCTACTTACTTTACACTATTTCATATAACTAACGAAAGTTGTTTTGGTTTTGTATAATGAAATGAATTTTTACTGCTTGGGTGTTGATATTATAGTGCCCCCTATAGTGCCAGACTGCCGCGCTAGGTGAAACATATAATGGTGATTTGGCTCCAATTTTTGACTACAGACTCGGTACCATTTACATCGTTTAGAGCTCTTTCCTTTAACGCGTGCTTAGATAATTTTTACTGCTCTAAGATGACCGGCCGACAGGTTGTGGGGCCCAACTGTTGGTCAGCAAGCTTAGTATGACTTCACCAAAATTGGAATGCTACAACGCAGAATTACATCTAGGTCGCTGATACTGTACCGAATGGCATTTTATTAAACACATAGACCAGATCTCTTCGAGGCACAACCTCGATCCTATAGGCGCTTCATTTCAGACAGCCCCGTTGCTAGAACAGTGCATCTGCAACATACAATACGAGAATGGTTACACTTTTTAATGTCGTTCACTTAAATCAGTCAAAGCAGAATCAGTCTTCAAGATTCTTCTGTTTCCCTCGTTTTCCTAAAGAGATACGCCTAAAGATATGGACTTTATCTCTTCACCAAAACCGCTTCATCCCGATTTGTGTAAGCAAGACAGCTAGTCAGGATAACGCAAATCATCACGATCAATCACACTTCTATTCTAAATATAATGACCTGGGGAAGATTACAAGCGGAGGTCATTACCAGCTTTCTATCAATAAACCCATCTTGGATACAACCAACAACCTATTCTATACCACAACAGAATCAAGATCAGTAGCACTAGACTTCTACCGTTTTTGCCTACCTCTTGCTCGAGGTTGTATTCGAATCAACCCTGAGTATGATGTATTGTTCTTGCAGGATAGGGATAAAGCTCCTCAAATGCTCGCTGATATTCTTCATCATATCAGAGCTTTTGATCCAGAAGATGGAGGCCTGATGCATCTGGCTCTGGCGGAGGGATCAGGAGATAGTTTATTTGATATTCCACATCCCTCAAATATACTCTCCGGACATACTGAGATGGTTGATTTTGACTCCGACACGTTGTTAAACTCATTTCGAAATGAAGCTAAGGAACAGATGCAACCCAGTAATGAAGTACCCTTTTACAACGAAACACTGATCTTTTTGAGAAATGCAAGTCAAGAACGTCATGATCGCGGTATGGGTTATGGAACTCCACATATTACTCATCATCCTACAGCCATCGCATCCCTCGTTGATATGCTCAGTACCAAACTTGGGTCGTTGTGGTGTGTTGAGAAGTTACTACGCGACTCAAGGATCTACAGCAATATAGGTCCGCGCATGGGAAGACCTCACTTATCAGATACTTGTCCTATCGTGCCTTCTATGAAACAAATGGGCAGATCCAGTATCAACTTTGAATGGTTGGAGAGGGATCCTAGACCAATTCAACCAGATCTAAAACAATTAGCTTTCTGGCGGAATTCACGCCGATTGTATCATAGCTGGTGCATCCTAGAAGGAATTTTGGGTGTAAGGCATAGATCCGCTTTTAATTTTTATGTGTGCGTAATTACACAACTATCACCTCTTGAGGAATGGGGAGAAGACACTGAGAAACATATGTCAACAAAGCTTGGGATGCGTCAGATGGCTGACCTTCATAGAGAGAACGAACTAGCCCAATGGGAGGAATCTCTCGAGTTTTACAAGAATAATCTCGGTATGAATATCCCTAAACATAACTTTCTGAGAAATGAAGAAGAATATAAGGAATTGGAGAATAATCCTTCAACCGCTGTTTGCATGTGGATCTCTAATGGAAAAGCGTTTGGGCAGGTCAATGGAGAAAATATTTGTGACGTATACGGGAGGTGTAAAGAGCATTTTGAGATGTCGGAAGTCCCTGTGCTTGTACTGTTTGATATTTGAGGTTTCATCCGTGTACTACAGTGAAATTTGTAAGATCAATGACACTATGCCCCGATGAATTTACATGACCATCCTTTCGGTCGCCAATAAGTTGAAGTTTATTCGATTCTAGGGCGATCGAACAATTGGCGTTGGCCTCAGAACTTTCTTCATCTTATCAAGTGCCTCCACCATAACTTCCCGCTTCACAGCGAATGTCAACCGCGCCCATCCAAATTCGCCGTAAGAGCCTAAATACCCCCCTCCCGGCGACATCAAAACTCCTTCATCCCTCAACTTTACCAAGACTTCCATCTCGTCTTGCGCATTCTGTGAAATTATATGTGTTAGTTAACTTATTTGATGAAAGCTTTTCAGGCAAGCACAAATTTCAAACCCATGGAAAAAGGCGTAGAGAAGGTCTGCTTCTGTACGGGACTCTTTTTGAGAAGGGAGAATGAGATATTTATCCATTTACCTTTGCATCTGCTGCTATTCTAACAAATATCAGAATTCCTGCTTTTACAGGAACGTAATCTATATTCCAATTTTTCAAAGTAGATGTCAATAAATCATATGAAACTCTTAGTCCTTCTTTATTAGCTTGGACAAGAGCCGGAAGTTGCGGTGACGTAAGAATCGCGGTCATACACAAGCTGCTTGGCGTTGAAACTTGCCAGACATTCGAATATGAAATGCTATAAAGTAAAGGCTTATTTGCCTGTGATACGATATATCCCTGATCACTATAAGCCAGTTGTCTCAATCTCACTATTTCATAAAGGCTAGAAAGTAATTGACTCACCACTCTCATACCAGCACAACCGAAATCTTTACTTGGACCCCACATAACATTGACTCTACTCCGATCAATTCCTTTTCCTTCCTCTGCCAAACTTAAAGCAGAGGTAAAGGGCTTCTCGGCATCTGTATTAAATGTCGAGAGAGCACCAATTTCATCGGATATATAATGGATTTGTTTTTCATGACAGAAATCCATCAGTTTGCGAAGAGTCTCTGGGGAATAAGTGTCATCTCCAGGGTTTTGAGGATTACACATCAAAAGAGCTTTGATACGGGACTGAGTGGGACAAGCGTTGTAGGTGGCGATCAGACGATTGACGGATTCGGCATCCGCTATGCTGCGAAAGTCTGGTGAAGGTATGGTGAGAATGGTAGCGGGTGCATGGATTCTGGTGAAGATATCGAAAGTTCCTGTATTGAAGAGTTATGAGATCAGTAGGGCCATTTCTCGAGGGTCAAATGCACGAGACTGTCAATGACTCAAATCGAGAAAGCAGAGATATAGCCATTTAGAACGCGGGCACTAACGGGCAACTGGAGTAAATGCCATCATTATGTCTCCCTCTTCACAATTAGAGTATATCAGTGAATCAAGAACACTTGCGCAACCACTTCCCGTCGAGATATGATCTTCTTCTACCTTTAATGAAGGGTTGAAATTTGTATTGAAGAATGAAGCGAATCCTCTCCGCATTGCTGCTTCGCCGCCAAGACCTGTAGGGTAGAGGAAACTCTAGGATATGTCAGCATGAGTATTGATAAAAAAAGTCCGTAGAAAATTCTGCACATCTTCGCTCAGACCTTCATTCAGAGCATCTTTACATATGCTCAATAGTTGAGGTCTTAGTATACGATTCTCGGCTTGCTCTAAACGTATTATATCTGGTGATGCAAAATATGATAGAAATCCCAGTGGCGCCAATTTAGGAAGTTTGTTGGCCATGCGAGTGGAGAGACCATGCTCTAGATACTCTGAAGTTGAAGTCATGACGTGCTGACAGTCCAGTTGAAGAAAAAGATTTCCTATTTTCAGAGGGAGAAAACGGGCAGTTCTTCACCCACTTGAATGCTTATATAGATAGATATCAATTTCCAACTGTTGGTTAAGTTTTCTCCGTCAAAGAATAGTGTACATACTCGTACATTTGAACCAATCTTTAATCGCAAGCCGTCATCTTACCGGCATGTACCCCTGCTAGAACATCCCACTATACTTGCAGAGAAATCAAAAGCTTACCAAGCTTATAATGCTTTCGCCTACGTGCTTCATTTCACTCGTGATTGAACTGTATTATCTCAGTACTTGATCTCAAGATGAATGTGAATATACATGATCGACTCTACTTTCTCTCAAAATAGCGAATAATTTCTTAGCAATGCTTCACTCCTCACCTTCTACATTCATATCCAAATTCCTCTGCAAAATCTTCAACTATTTATAATCAATCACTCTTTACCCGGGTTTCCTCTGACAGACCTAATTCGGATGCGGAATTGGGAACCCAGCAGAAGCTTAAAGACTAAGAATTTTACGACTCAGAGTAATTGATCTTTCCAAACAATATATGCCAGCTTAGAATATAAGATCACATTGTTGCAAGACTGACTGCCGTCTTGTCGAACGGTAGCCAAACTGTTGAAGACCTTTTGGTTATAGTCAGAGTCAACCAACGAGCTTGATATTGTGGTGTTCTCAGGATCTCAACTATGAACGTAGGAAAATTGATATCACCCCTTTTCCAATACAACAGACATCTTCATAATGAAACACTTGAGAATTTTGATTCTTGTTAAGGGAGTTCTTGACTTCAAGATCACGGTCCAAAGTGCAGATGTCTCAGACCTATCATTGGGCCCCCATTCGATCTTGTTCAACATCGAGGGGAATGAAGATCCCAGAATAAGGCAAAGGTTTTTATGTTTTAGGTAGCTGGATTTGCTTGATTTTGGAGAAGTTCTCAATTTGCTCCTTTGCGTTGCAATTCGGCGAATTGACAAGTGGTTTGCGTCTGGGGATATGCGGGGTTGATAAGCTCAATCTCGTTCCTCCAAATGTTCGTGTGTACCTGATCTCTCTCCATGTTTGCATTTACATTTATTTCTCAAATACATAATACCTAAGAGAGTTCCATTATTGAAGATATAATATGACTTATTGAGGCAGGTAACTTGTGACTTTGGCCTGTGACTTTTTTTGTTCAATGTAGGAATGCGCCAAAACATGTGGCCTGGTGACGTCGGTAACCTTAAGTTAAGGCTAAGATTCTTAATTCACATCGTTGCTTCCCTTACCTTACCTTGAGATCCATCAACATCAACATCAAGACAAAGCAAAGCACAAACTCACTCCATGAATGGTCATGATTTGATTTATACCTGAACTCTACACAACCAGATATGGCAAGTCCCTCAGAGATGAAGGCATTAAGCTTGTATTTTTTGACCTTTAATTGTGGTCTCGCTCTTATCGATACTGATGCGTTTGCCTCTCAACTCTTTTATTGCCTCTCATCTCCTAACTTACCAGACCTACTCGTTCTCTCCTTACAAGAAATTGCGCCCATACCATATTCTCTTATAGGTGGATCCTTTCTGGTACCATACTTCAATCGATTCCACGATGCGGTCGGAAAAGCTTCAAAGAAATTATCAAACGATGGGTCGGCATATACTTCGATAGCAGCACGGAATGTTGGCTTGACGGGAATTATGATATTTGCAAAGGACCCTACACTTATACAAGATCTAGAGGCTGCTGAAATTGGGGTAGGAGCTTGGTCAATGGGAAATAAAGGAGCAGTTGGAATAAGATTTACATATGGAAGTGGAAATACCTCAACAGAGTTAACATTTGTTGCGGCACATCTTGCTGCCATGGAAGAAGAACTGCAAAGACGAAACCAAGACTGGAAAGACATTGTCCGCGGATTGGTATTTTCTTCGACAACCTCAAATTATTCCACAACTTTACCTCGAGGTGATGAAGATAGACCATTGTTATCTATTTCACCACAAGATGGTTCAATCTTCAAAGCAACATCCCATCTATTTTTCGGCGGCGACTTGAATTATCGAACCTCCTTACTTTCCCCGGCGCCAAATGATCACATCAACACATTTCCACAACCGAAAGATTCTGCTTCATCTTCCAATCATTATTCAACCCTGTTTAAAAACGATCAACTCAACCAAGAAAGACTAGCTGGTCGAACTTGCCATGGGCTCATCGAAGCTCCAATATCGTTCCCGCCTACATATAAATATGTTGCCGAAGGACCATTCAACACCTCCGATGAAGAATTGAACAAATGGCCTTGGGCAAAGCATAGATGGCCGAGTTGGTGTGATAGGATCCTGTTCCTTGATATGCCATCTTGGGTACAGCAGAGTAATCCAGAGGCCAAAATTATTCCAAATAAATACTCCGCATTACCTCTTCTCCCAACTTCGGATCATAGAGCTGTAGCTTTGGATGTAACGATTCCTTTGTTACCTATTCCAGAACCCGAAGAGGAGGAAGGTGTAAATGACCCTCGGGTCAAAATGCCATTTGATATCGACATTGATTGGAAGAAGAAGAGGGAGAGAGCTAGAATGCTGGAATTGGTTGTAGGGTATACAATGTACTTCACAGGTACAAAGGAGGGCGCTGCTCTATTCGTCGCAATGGTTGTTGGTGGAGTGGGGGCTATATTTGTTTTTAAGTCGTTATTTGCCGCTTAAGATCAAACTACACGAGTGTATAATTTCTCGGGTGGAGACATTCTCGGGTATATCAAAGACTACAAAGGCTTCGGTCATCTACGATGATGGTAAGTAATCATAAATATTTATAAGATTATACCACTTGAGATCTTCCTCGCAAAACTTTACTTTCACACATCCCTTCTCAATTTCATCTGCAGGTACTGTGTCTATTTGCCAATCAGGATTCTTGAGAGGCACTGCAAGCAGATTCAAGAAAAAAAACTTTGCTACTAAAGCTTATGGTCCATTCAGATTGCTCTAGTGAGCCATTTGATCCGTGCTCGATGCCACGAGCAATAGGCAGACGACGAAGTAGTTATAACCCCTTAATTCCGTCTCTCTCATCCCTTCTAGATTCAACAACCTTCATTCTATTCATCTTGATATCCCATTAATTAAATGATAACAACAGCCAATTCTAATTCCATTCACTTTTTCGAGCATTTTTATTCCGTGGGTTAGAGTCTGATATTGCTTAGGAGCAACGCAGAGATTCGGACCGAGTGGTTTCTCTCTTTTTAAGACGTAAGTCTGTCCTAGGCGCTCATTGATTGTGATGCTCATGTCTCACAGCTCATATTGACTTGCGAGTAGATTCCATCATCTGCTGTCACATACTGGACGAGGAAGATGTAATTTAATATATACTATGTTATTCCATTCTTATGTTGCTGTCGACTGTAGCCATCCGACTGGCTTTTCGCCGGAAGCTAAGTATCGCCCTTGGATCAAAGTGGCTTCAGCCACAGATGAGATTAAGGGAAATTCCCACATCCTATCTTTATGTATCACTCGACGAGCACTTTCACTTTTTGAGAAGAATTAATCAATGCGCTACGTGGGGTATGACTGATCTCAAATTTACTACTTTGCGTATCTTGCTAGCGTCAAATCTCCGAAAGCATCGAAAGTACCTAATGATTTGACACTGGCACTATTAATCCTGGTCGATGACTTGCGAGTCGATCAATTCAGCACTGCACTTAAAAGCAGTGTTGCGCGTCAACTTAGTTTGACATCACACTGCATGGAACTATTGACGCTAATGCTAGATACTGTTTAAACAAATAAGGGTCTTTGCTACCGAGAATGACTACCAACAAGACGGAAAACCTACTCAGGCTTCTCCACGGACGCCGCATGCAAGAGTGGTGCCCCATTATTGCTTGAAGCGCACTGCCCACAATGGTCAAATGCCCGATCCCGGATATTTTGTCCGGTGCTGGCTTTAATTTTTGGAACGAGAGTCACGAGATGGAAAATAAATTCGTCTACGCGGACGCTAGATTGGGCCAATGCCATCTAGGTAGTGGGGGTTAATTCCCGAATGCGAAAGAGGCAAATCCTCTTCTCGTTGTTGGAATCTTATCTGATTGATCTGATGATCCTGTTATAGATGATAGTTGATACCCAATAAAGTATTACCCTCTTTTCAATTCTCATTGGTACCTTGTTATCTGATCAATCTGATTATGTACATAGGTGAGTTCGAGGCGTAATTACTTACTCGGTCCTGACAGTACCCCACCCGCACTCGCTTGTCTTCTCTCTGAAATTCTCAATGGTCACTAGTCCTTGGTACCACGGTACCGAAATCGAGACCGGCTTCGATATCAAACACACATTCCGATTTCACCCATGGAAGTGGTGGTGGCGAGCAGTAATGCAACGCCATTTATACAATTGTTGCCTACTTGAGGAAAAGCCGGTCTAAATTTCAATAAGCAGGTGAGTCGGGAAATTTACTTCCTGCCATTCATCCCTGGTTATCGATGAAAATTTTGATCAGATTAGATAAAAGCTAGCTCAATTATCCCACTTGATCCCACCTAACCCCACTTAGACGCCTTTAACCAGCTAATCACCTGTCTCCGGTAATAGTTAACATAATCGACCCATTCAAATTTCTGCCCACCTTGTTGATGGATCCATCGACATTCGGCAATATGTCCACTCTTAGGAAAAAGATGTGTTTGAAAACGTTTTCTGATTGATTGATGTGCGTGGAATACGCAGCTCCAAGCTCATTCAATCTGCTTCTTACTTGTCTGAGCCTGCCTTACCTTGTGTGTATCCTTTATGAATCTTCCTATTACTCGCGTCCTAATCCACGCTGAAGCTCGTTGACAATCACTAACTTGTGGGACTTTATGGGGTACTTCTTGGCTGTCCCAAGCACACGGCAGCATGCGAAATTTCCCAACCTTGTCCTAGCTTCAGCTATGAATGAATGGGCACATGTGGATGTGAATAGCCGTGTCAAAAGGTAGGCCGAGATTTTAAGTATTAGTAGTGGCCGTCTCCCACGATGCACTCGTTGCTTTGTATTACCTATACCATTCCAATTCTTCTGTGACGTCCTTCCATTGATTTCCGAAACATTTCGGAATCGACAAACCGCAATCATGGGGGCATTATCAAAATTCAGACCTGGATTTCGTCGAAAGGCTACCGAGGAGATAATCAATGAAAGTTCAGAAGTAGATATGGCTGATATGTCATCTTCAAACGAAAAAAATTCTGTGAAGCCCGCAGTCACTGGTGCCGACGATGCTATCTCTCCAAGCAGTGCCAATGACCTACCAATCTCAGAGCAAGCCGAAAAAGATGCTCTGCCAACCTAAACTGCACAACGTGGTGTTCAAGAAGTAGAAGCAGTGGCTTTAACATGGACCAAACTAATGCTTATCGCCGTTTTCCTAAAGTATGTGCACGCACTTATTATTCCCATGTCCTAATATGGAAGCTAAACTATTCAATGACAGCATGTGGTTGCTTTACTTTGTTAATGCCATGCAATCTTCAATCTGTTACAATCTTATTCCATTCGCCACAAGTGCTTTCGAATCGCATTCTTTGATTACCGTTATTAATATCGTTGCGAACGCTATGACAGCCGCCATTTACATTCCACTTGCGAAGATGTTGGATCTTTGGGGTCGTGCTGAAGGATTCCTTCTCATGGTATTATTCTCTACCATCGGATTGATCATGATGGCGGCCTGCAATGGTATTGCTACCTTTTGTGCTGCACAGGTACATTCTCACCATAGAATATTTTTTTCCTTCAGCACACTAATCGTCTTTTTCTAGGTCTTTTACTCCATTGGATTTGGTGGTTTGATCTACAGTATTGATGTAATCACTGCCGATGTTTCGAAATTAAAGAATCGAGGTCTTGCATACGCCTTCACTTCTTCACCATACATTATTACAGCATTTGCTGGACCAAAGGTCTCTGATGATTACTACTATAACATCAGTTGGAGGTGGGGATTCGGTACCTTTGCTATCATCTTACCATTTGTAGCAGCACCATTATACTTTATTTTGAAGACAAATCTCAAAAAGGCAAAGAACACAGGTGTTTTGATTAGAGAGAGCAGTGGCCGAACCCTTACAGAAAACATCTGGCATTACTTTGTAGAATTTGATGGTAAGTCATGCTTTTCCAACGTAGATGCACATTTGGCATTTTTCTGACCATTGACTAGCTTTTGGTGTTGTTTTCTTTGCTGGAGGTTTCACCGTGTTTTTGTTGCCATTTACACTTGCTGACACTGCACCAAATGGTTGGCAAACGGATTATATCATTGTTATGATTGTTGTTGGATTTTTGGTCCTCGTTATCTTTGCGCTTTACGAAACCTACCTTGCCAGGACTCCTTTCTTGGACGTTAACCTTTTAGCAAACCGAACTGTCATTGGCGCTTGTCTGCTTGATTTGACTTATCAAATCTCTTACTACTGCTGGAACAGTTACTTCACATCTTTCCTACAAGTTGTCAACAACTTGACTATAGCAGAGGCTGGTTATGTGAGCGACACTTTTGATGTTGTTTCTGGTATCCTCCTTCTGGGAGTCGGTGTATTGATTCGCAAGACCGGATACTTCAAGTGGCTTTTGTATATTGCGGTTCCACTTTACGTCTTCGCTCAAGGTCTCATGATTTACTTCCGTCAACCCAACCAAAGCATCGGTTACATCGTCATGTGTCAAATTTTCATCTCTATTGGTTGAAGTGTTTTCATCATCGTCGAACAACTCGCTGTTCTCGCCGCTTCTGACCATCAACACGTTGCTGCCATTCTTGCGTTGCTTTATGTTGTTGGAAATATCGGTGGTGCCATTGGAAACGCTATTTGTGGTGCTATCTGGACCAACACATTCCCACAGGCTCTGGAGAGATATCTTCCTGAATCGGCTATGGCAGATTTCGATAACATTTATGGTGATCTCTCCACTCAACTCACTTATCCATTGGGAAGCGAGACTAGAATCGCTATTCAACATGCATATGGATATGCACAAGAGAGAATGCTTATTGCAGGAACTGTTATTATTGCTTTGGCATTTGTCTGGGTTATGATGATTAAGAATATCAATGTCGCCCAAAAGACACAAGTCAAGGGTACAGTATTCTAAGTATGGAAAATAGTTTGGATTTTTAAAGACGCATATTATCAAATGCCATGTGGTAATTCACTAGATTTACCGCTTTTCTCTTGACCCTTGGTAGGTCCTCGTAATTAACATGTCATAATATCAAAATTTTTTGTATACCCTTCAAATTATTCCACCTTATCGTTCCTGGTGATCCTTGTTCGTGCAAGCTGACATTGATTTGATATTGTGTTTAGGCGGGAAAAATCACATATACATCATATCCAATATTTGTAGGCCCATAATTGTAAACGGTTTTGTTTCTCTTCCGAATCCAAGAAAATAGAACATTCTTGTTAGTTAGTCTTCTTCTTTTAATAGTGTTTGTTGACCCCTCAAACTACCATTCTCATCAATCTAGAATGTCACTGACAGTTATCCATTACGTCTCATAGCGGGGGCCCAATACATCAGCCCACAACAACCCTTGTAATCACGAACATTGATTAGATTTAAACCTCTTCATCAGTGCGTAGAGCAAGCGAAGTCTATTTAGCGTCATCTGATTAGATTAAATCATATGTAATCAATCTTATCTGATCCGCTTAAATAAGCATTTTCCCTCAATCCTTGATTTTCTGAGGGTTTTTTGCTTGGAAGACCTATCTACTAAGAATTATCGACGCGATCGAATTGATTTTTATCCGTATTCTTGGATTTCTCTCGTAGTATACGAAATAACGTCCGACCTTGAAATATTGTTTGAGCGTGCTATGTTGTGCTGTTGGTGCTTTGAAATTGATGACTAGACTATCCGATAGTATTGCAAAATCCTTGTTGCGGTGAACACGGACGTTTCGAGTCGTGTCTGTGAAAATTGCATCCCACTTTTTGTTCCAGAACTCAATCACACTACATGGCTAGTAAGACAAATCTACATCAACGTAGTCGCCGATCTTGATTTACTGCCACCGTATATTTACGATTGAGTATTTTTTTCAAGCTCATTCTATTCTTCCTAGATTTACATACCATTTTCTTCGACAATATCACCTAAACATCCCTCAAAATGGCATCCAAATTCTGGCCTAAAGGTGGTCTTCCAGGTATCCTACATCATTATGTGAGCATTATTGTCTGTAAATGAAGGGCCATTTGATTAACAGATCCCATAGACCGAGACCCTCACCACATTCGAATATACATCCGGAACCATCGCCAAACCCCATAGTCTTCTCTTCATCGGAGGCTTAGGAGATGGTCTCGCAACCACCTCCTTCATGGCCGATATAGCCAAAGCCCTCCAACCCACTCCCTGGTCCCTCTTCACCCTCAATCTCTCATCATCATACGCCCAATGGGGAACTTCTCACCTCGATCGTGATTGCGACGAAATAGCTGAATGCCTCCGCTACATCCAAGCCTACAAGCAGTCTAAATACCCCCACAGCAAAACCATTCTCATGGGTCATTCAACCGGCTCCCAAGTCGTGCTTCATTATTTACACAAACCCAATCCCCACACCACCACACCCAAATTTGATCCCCATTTAAAACACGTGAAGCGTCCCGTTCTCGACGGTGCAGTTATGCAAGCACCGATTTCTGATCGTGAGGCCATTCAATCAGTCCTCCAAGACGGGCTTGGCAAACGTCCCGCCAGCGAATGTCAAGCAGCATTTCGAACCATCCAAGAGATTGCAAAAGATGCCGCGAAACGTGATCAATCGATCGATATTCTTCTCCCCATGGCACTGATCTCACAAATCGGCTACGGCACTACTCCGATTAGCTGTCGCCGATTTATGAGTCTGGCTAGTCCTAAGAGTCCGCAACAACCTGAGGAAGATGATTTGTTCAGCTCGGATTTGAGTGATGAGCAATTATCGAAAACGTTTGGGATGATTAAAGAGAGGGGATTATTGCGGGATCAATTAGTTATTTTTTACTCGGGGGCTGATCAGGCGGTGCCGGATTTGGTGGATAAGGAAGCATTGTTGAAGAGGTGGAAGAATGCGGCGGATCATGGAGGAAAGGAGAAGATCTGGGATGATGAATTTACTGCGATTATTCCGGGAGCTAGTCATGCGTTGAGTAATGATGATCAGGCCCCTGCGAGAGCATTTTTGTGTAAAAGGTTGATGGGTTATGTTCAAAGGATAGAGCAGAAGTAAGGGGTTGTGGAAATGAATGTTAATTAATTCGATATGTGTTTGTTGAATGCTATGGGTTTATATAGAATACAGCTATACAAATGATTCTTGGTCTTTTCATGTCCCTTGGGTTTTTGGGTTTGAAGTTGCATTTTGAGTATTGTGACTGATCGAATGTGTGTAAGAAAATGTCCTGCTTTCAGAGTAACGAAGGGGAGGCGAATGTCGATGCCAAGTGGAATTGATGAAATAAGAGTCTGGAAAAGTTGATAGGTTCCAGCACTCTTAGAACAAAGACGATGTCCTTTTAGAGCAGTATCACAAATGAGAGGGTGAGTGTGAGCTGAGAGATTGCGACATTCCGGGAGGAAGAATGAGGATGGACTTGTCGATTTTCCAAATGCTAAGAACAGATACGACAGGAGAAGAATGCAAATGCTTGATCATATTACATGACATGGCCATTCTTATACTTCATCCATTCAAATAATCTCGTGTTCTCGTCTCGAATTGTGTGCAAAGCATTGCTTATTCCCCATCTCATAGTCGTGCTAGTATCATTCGACAAAGTATAGGCTGGTCATTCTTCGGTCTAGATCAAGCCTATCCATGGATCTTCCTGCAAAAAAGAGTAAATAAACTCATTAAATTAGCAGTCTTCTATCACAGGAACATTCTACATCTCAAAATCAAGCTATCAAGATGAACATCTCATTCATATGAGCTCCAAAGAGCGGAGAGTTTACATTTCAAAGCCCCATTTCATAAAGCCCTCATCAATCTGTGTGGAATATCTAGGTACATATGTATGTAGGATAGATAAATCAAATGTATTTATTCAGTCATGGATATCTAGTTATCTAATAAAACTCGCAAAACTCCCTTCGTGTATCCGAAATGCCTTGAAGCAAAAACAAAATCCTTTCGACTTCCGAATGCCTATAAAGCGATCCTAATGATTCAAATTCAACGTGAAGATCCCGCGCATACTTCCAAATCAACCCATGATATCTCCAAAAACTACTCATTCCCATTCTCATCATTCTCATCATTTTCGTCACTTTTTTCCAACTGGCCTGATCGATCCTGCTTCTGGCTCCGGCGACCTGTATCAGCACGAGACGTTGAAGCTGCAAGACGGAATCCTGGATTATTATCCCCTATATACCGTTGATAAGCATGATCATCAGGATGAACCTGCTGAATAGTACGACGGCCATCTATTTGACCAAATTTCCTAGCTGGTGTTCCATGCAAAGTATGCATCTCCTGACGATGAAACATGGTCATGGTGACCGCGGCATCCAACTCCGTATTTGGACGCGGGATAGAGGTCCTGCGGTTATATTCGGAATAATTTTGCTCGACGAAAAGACTATTTTCGTCATCGTCGGGAGTTGGATCGCGGATCATGATAGGCAGGCGTTGTTGGAGATTTAGCGGTTGGTGGGGAGATTTTGATGGGGTTGTAGAAGTGATTCTCATGTGAGTTTCTGGGTCACGGGTCTGAAGAGGAGTTTGAGCTTCAGGACGTTCAGGGTACCGTTGGTGGTGATATATTGCCGGATCTCTAGTGCGGGATTGGCGGTATGCATCTGGAGCTCTGTATGGGTGAAAGTGGCGATCTGTTGATAAACCGGGGTTCATTGGAGGATCAGGGAATGGTCTCTGAGCCATGCTTGAGCCTTCAAATCGCGTGGAATAGCTCTCAGGAGCAGGATAGCAGGTCATGAGAGAATGGTTTGAAGTGTAATCTGGCGATTCCGTGCTGTTTCGGCGTGAAACAACTTCTTTTCGCTGTTCTTTGGAGCTTATTGTACGTTGAATAGACTGCTTTGCAGCAACTGGTAAAGATGACATCGTATCAACCCTCTTCTTTGCTTTCTTGACTCGATTTGATCTTGGTTGTCGACCAGCACCATGCCGAGCAGCTTTCGCACTTGCCGCAAGTATCCTGACGCGATCCTCGCCCCAATCTTTCTTGACAGTTTGGTACCAGTGCTCATACAACATATTTCCAGTATATTGTCTACGATCAATTTTTCTTTCATCCATGTCATGTTGTATCATGTCCGCGAGTTCCGTCCATGACATACCTTTGTTGGGGTTATATGCGCCATCTTTACCGTTGAAGCGGGACTTGGTCATGACTTCGTGAATGAAATATTCCTGTTCTTCTGGACTCCAGAATTTACCACCCATCTTGAAGTAATGCTGATTTGGATAGGGGGAGATGTTGGGGGATATGATAATGATACGCGAGACTTATTGTGGGGGTGTGTTGTTTGATGGGACTGTTGGGAGTAATAAGAGTGACTAGAAGGTTCAAAGAAAGCCTGGCTTATGTCAAAACATCCTATTCAAGATAATAGACGGTTGAAATATGATTCAGAGGCAGTCTCAGTGCCGTCATGGTATGTACCCAAAAGTAAGTCTGGTCGCGTGATTGCAAGATTGAAGGATGTTTTGCCCCGAAGGCTGTCTTGAATTTTTTACTTTGAGGAGATAAAAAGGTCCTTGATAGAGGTATCAGCGTGTTTTTGAGCCGCTAATAGAAGACTCGCTCTTTGAGGTCCGAAAGGAAAAAGATCTGGGAGGTTTTGTTAAGATTGAGGATTGGATGATCAAAAGGTAGCTTGGTCTTCTAGTTTGGAGTAAAATGTTATCGTGGCTCGGAGATGAAATAGGTCTAGAAGTTATGTGTAGCCATGTTAGCAAGACATCATCGCTATTTCAAAAATAATCCATCAAGAAAGGAAATGGAGGGGGTGAGCAAACGAGATTTCATACATTCTATACCATAAAGTTTGAGTGTAGGCAGTTCTGTAGGCAGTTCCAAATATAATCTTGGTATAGAACAAGGTATACTGGCAGGTAATCAACCATACACAATTCTTAGATCGAATTTAACCACAGGAGTTCGATTCTTCGACGAAAATTGCCCGTTGAAGAAGACAAAATGAATTATATTGCGAGACTTAGTGTTGAAAAATGAAGTAAATAGATCTCAGGAAGCTTTCCGAGGCTAATACACAATCAAAAGGCGTGGAGTTATTGTTAAGAACGTTGAGAGCAGTTTGTAATAAATGAGTTTAAAGGATGATGGATTGATGTTTGGGAGAGAAGGAAAAATGCGATACTTAAAGGGGTATAGGGGCCAGTCATGAAGTGGTATGTTATGTTGAAAGTGAATTAGATTCTTCATCAGTCATAATTATTGGATGATTTTTCAAATTCTTTTTGGGGTTTGAGGTATAAAGAAATGTTGCCTAGTATTCACAAGCGAAAAAACGGAAGTGTAGCCTTAAGAGCTCTTTATAGAATCGCGGCTCAAGAATTACAGTTTTGAGGTGAATTCACAGATATTTCAATTCAGAATTTCAATAGCATCATAATTTGGAGATAAATTGACAGCAATTCGAAGGTTAAGTGGAGTTATCACTTGACTACTTGAAGTCTGAAGCAAGAAGTAAGAATGAAGTTTATGAAATGGAAGAGTACTGACCAAGATTCTATCACAGTAGGAGGGCAGTTGAAGCTTTCTCGCTGCTGGAAGTACACGGCAAGCAGATTGAAAAGCAGAAGCTTATCGACACACCGCCCCGTATAAGTAGAGATGAGGAGACGGTGAGGCTGCAACTCTGTGGATAGGCATTCAAGAACAAGACGATAACTTCAACATTGCAGAATATAATAAACCACTATGGATATATAATACACCGCTTGGGGCTCAAATAGATATCGCCATCGGCAGAAAGATAGAAAGTAAGCCACTTGGCTTGAGTTTAGAATGAAGAGCTGGAGCACCAACATTGGCGATACTGTACCTGGAACCAAAAAGGCATGCTAGACTCAGGCCACATAGCCACAACCACTGTAGGGAATATCTGCCTGCTCCGGCGACTTGGTATGCGCGACCAGCGCTAATTTATCATTCCAGTTCTTGCTACACTGCGGAGTGTAGAAAACCCATCTTGGAACTGGCATGTAGTGCGATATGTGGAATTTTAAGGCGTTACTCGAAGACAATCTCGAGTGGGACTTAAGGTCATTATTTACACATTGTTGCTTCTTGGATCATGATAACAACGGGTTGGTAACAACGGGTTATCTTATAAAGTTTTCATTAAATCGTTAACGGCTTTCGCAGCAAATTTCTTCCTCTCGGCTTCTGGCAAATCCGCACCCATATCTGTTTATGTCAGTTTCTAATCGTTCAAAGAAGTAGACATCTCTTACCTTTGACTGCTTGCATTCTCAACATCAAAGCTTCAAGCTGCTCTACTCCATCCTCATTCTCGATTTCTTCTTCAGGATTTGTCTTTCCGGAGGACTTGCCATAAATTTCCTGCTTCATGCCGAACATTTCCATTTCCATTTCAGCCACTTCGATACCGAACCCGATGCTTTTATCATCATCACCATCATCCTCGAAGTCACCGAGATCAATACCTTCCCCATCATCATCACCACCCTCCCATTCATTGGCTTCTAAAGCTTCCTTCAGTCTCTCAAGACCCATAGGTTCTACAGGTGTCAACTATAAGACATGTAACTTCCTTGAAATCCTTATCTTACCTGAGTATTCATTTCGACCTTTGCTTTCAAAATCAATAAATTCAAAACCATGCTCCTGACACAATTCTTCCCACTCATCGAAGCTTTTCTCTAGGTATGGAGTCGTTGATTGTGGCATAGCCACGGCCAAACAAACGCCATCCCAAGTATAACCACAACCCTCCTTGACAACTTCGGCCACACTCTCCAAAAGAATCTTAAAAGCTCGTAACTCAGCTTCATCGACAGGCTTTCGGAAACAAACAATAAAGGCATCAAGAACCGTCAGAACTTCTCGAGCTTCTGGTGCCAAAAATTCCTTACACCATACTTCTGGCTCATGTATCTCATCAAGCCATATTGGAACACTTGCGGTATAGTAATTAGTTTTGATAGGCCAGTCATGGGTTACACCTGCTATGGAGTCTCCTGTGAGAGCAGGCGCAGAACCCGTGAGACCTGGAAAGATAAGTCAATGTCCAAATCGTTTTTATAAGCATATGTGGTGTTCAAACCTTTCAATAAGTCTACAAGTCCAGAATCTGGTCTACTAACAGCTAGAATACGCCGTGTATGTGAAATTTCCATCGCCATGATTGATTGTATGTATTGGTCAGTCTAGGTCGTGAACACAAGCAAAAACAGTAGGTTTGATATTGTGTCGGAAGTTTCTTTGCCCGATCCGAAATTTACAGTAGTATTATATCATTGGCTCATTCTCTTTGATTTCTGAACAAGTTCATTGGAATATGCCTAAATAGGGAGATATATTGCAATTACCTTTAGGATATTGGATATAAGCTCCCAATTACTCTGCTCTAACTCAAATGCCAGTAAGGAAAGAGCACTCTCCATGTATGCTTGTGCGCTGGGCCATCCTCAATATTCGAGCCTTGGTAGCTCTCCTCTGCCCAGACTAGCTTTGCAATTTATCATAAGTTTTCCTCAAACGCCGACATTTGAAAATTTATCCTTTCATCCACATATAATACGAGTCTCTCAACCTCTTGGTGCTCCTCGTCCACTTGCTCTCGCTCTGCTAACTGTAGCCCTTCCTCTTGCCAATCCTACACCTCTACCCCTAGTATTTCTACTCCTGAACATAGGCGCGTTCCTACAATAATTTACGTTAGCCTTGTCCACAATAATATATACTGCGCCGGAGCTTCGTCTTGACTACACTAACCTTAACATATCTGGAACAATAAAGAATCTCACGTGTGAGCCTCTAATGTATACCTGGTCCAAATGACTGACACGACCATCGCGCGCTGTGATGGTAATATCCTTGAGTTGGACGTTCATGTTATCTTCCGCTATAATGATCTCGAATTAGTATGTCCTTTCTTTCTTTTCTTGCGAGTTGCGAGCTTGATGAGCGTAATAGGTAATCGTACCTTCCAGAAGCTTTCCACGGTAGACCTGACCGGTCGTGATCTCGAGAGTTACGACATGACCCTAATAGACGATAATTATCAGCAGAGAACATGGCAGATGTCAAATGAGAAGAGAAGTGCGCCGGGCCTTGGTACACTGGACCTTGGAGCCTATGAGGAATAGAATTGACTAACTTGGGCCTCGTTCAAGAGCTTGATTGGTATTCCGATTGTTCTCGTCATGATTGCTGGAGATCGATTTTATTGCGAGGAATTGGGTAGAGAGAGATGAGCGTTTGGAATAAAGTCGTTGGAAGTCGGCGCGCGTGAATGTCAATATCAGTGAAGCTTTGGATATCTCAGAATAATTTGACGCTAGTGATCTTGAAGCTTTCGGCAACTTCCGTCCACCACCTTCAAGCAATCCTCCTCAGAATTATTGATCCGATCCGAACATTACAACCATTGCTGAAGAAATTACATCAATGGATATGAATACTCTTAACATTTCAGCAACGGTGAATATATTTCTTCTTCTCGTAAGACCGAAATTGATTTTACCTCAAGCAACCTTTTCCACATTCAACCACCTGCCGATACCTCTCAACTCGGCTTTTGATAAATACAAAAATGCTGATGTTAGAGCTGTAGTACTGGACAAGGATAATTGCTTCGCATATCCTAAATCCAATGACATATACGAACCTTACAATGTACGTTGAAGGGTATATTTATTGGTTTCTCAAACTGATCGATCTAAACTGAGCACGCCGGGTGGGGTGTTTGCTCTACCTACATCTACCTTTCTTACATTTATCCCATCACTTCTGCATTCCTTGCTTTTCCAAATGAATTTGCTCCATGTATCTTCTTTCAATGTTAATGTGTTCTAGGAAACTTTTAAGAAACTTCGGGAAGCTTATCCAGGTCGGCGGCTTCTGATTGTTTCTAATACAGCAGGTGCTGAATCTTTAGATCGTTTTGGCAAGCTTGCTGTTGAAGTTGAGAAGTCTACAGGCGTCACAGTCTTATCTCACGCTTCTAAGAAGCCCGGATGCGGTCCTGATATTATGGATTACTTTTCGAAGTATCCCGAGACCGTAGTCACCAGACCAGATCAGATAGCAGTTATCGGGGATAGACTCACCACTGATGTTATGATGGCAAACCTCATGGGAAGTTATTCCGTATGGATCAAAGATGGAGTTGTTCCAGTGGAGGAAACAAGTGTGGTAAGTATTGTAGGTATCATTACATGTTTGATCTAATAGATATCTTAGTTTGCAAGGTTAGAGCAGAAGTTCGCTGGATTTTTGATTCGACGCGGTTACGAGGCGCCAGAGCCAGCAAGTCCATTCGAGAAGTAGACTTGCATCGTTTATTACTCATCTGCAATGATGCATTGCTTTCTAATCAAAATAAATCTTACCTTACTCTACCTTGGCCTCCCCCTTTTCGCAAGTAAATGTGCAGAAGCTACCATTATAGTACACTAGTTGTGTTGATGGTACTGACATGGGGGTAACGAGAAACAGCCAGGGGAGCAGCTGGTGGTCCAATTTCATCAAGCAGAAGTGAGGGAAGGAGTAGTGGTGCTCCTTTAACTAGGACTGCTAGTGGTAACCGGATACCTCCACAGCTTCAAAATGCTTGATCCGTTGGACTAATTGAATCAATTTGGCCAAGACTATATCAGATGAGAATTGAAAGTTCAGCCTAAACATACAGAGGCTTATTAAGGCTGCCCAAGTAATTCTCAATCTGGTGATATGAAGAAAAAGGAGCCCGATTGGTATGGAACGGTGGAGAAGTCACTTGCCATCGTCCCGATAGACGAGACAAACACACGAGCAACCGACAAACGTAGGCAGCTTGTTTATGATTTATCTAAGAGAATGATACTATTCTCACCATATCAACTTTTACCATCGAGTACAATACGCACCCAACATATTTCTCTTTTTTTCACATCAATTCTTGTGCTCCACCCCTCGTATATCGTATGCTTCTTGGTATTTTCCGCGCGATTATCACCACGTCGGCTTTTTTGAAAGATGTCCGAAGTCAAAACAGCTTTACAAAACTTGAAGCGATATATTTACTGAACAACCTATAGGAGATTGATTGTGGTTGCTTGGAACCCACATGCATCAATTAAAGTTTAGCTTTTCATCCCCATTATTACCGGAGAACTGGGAATGTGCAATCTCCCGTCATATGACTACAATACTTTGCAAAGACTTGTGACGAAGCTTGTAATTCTGCATATTGCAAGCCATCATTGACGCCATTGTCAGATATCAGATAAGATCTCAAGTATGTTCCATGTAGGATTTCTCGTATACTATCCTTCTCGATATTCTTAGCTCATCTGAGATATTGAATTCGAGAAGTTGAGACTTGATTTTTCGTCTCGATACTTCCGCCCATTTTTGGATATTTGGATTCATTTGAGAGGTTGAGTCTTCTTTCTTTCTCTCGGGATCAAGCCAAGTTAGAAATCCATAGTTCATGAACGCTGGAGAGCCATGCAGTTTCGCAAACAACTGTATGATTGCAAAGCCCAGATCATGTTACATCAGCGCAACTGGCATGAAAATGCGTCTATTGCAACACTGGCTAGCTGCTGTTCTTTCAACACTATTGTTTGTCATAAATGGCTACACTCGTGTGCGAGACCTCGAAACCAGAACACATGTCCGACAATGACGTCTGAACAGAATACAAATGTAGACGATGTTTCTGTTTGAGACTTTGTGCGGTACTTACTTGGCAATTCTACCGAGTCACCATGTTCCCAAACAGATGGAACACACTGATCCTCGTTGTACATGTAATGGATGTTCCATAGTTACCGCTTGGCTAGAGAAATAGGCCCACAGTCTCTTCTTGGCCAGAAGATCTGAGAAACCTTATCTTTCTCGTTTCGACTTAGAGTTAACTCAAAACATCAAGTTCGCCTCGCTTTGTTCTCTATATTCAACTAATCGAAAGCGAGACAGGCCGCATTGAAAACATTATTGTGATAACGGTCGAGCCTCAACAAGTCCTTCTCGAAGTTTATGCGACACCGATTTGACAGTCGGGTGGAGGCAGTAGATCTTGTGGGGAGGGAACAATCTCATAATCTCCATTGGGAAGGCCAAGCATGGAACCGGGAGGGCCATGTAATGATTGTCGTCTGAACTTGGCAGATAGAATAGGGAATCCCAGCTTATGTTCTGCTAGTGGTGTTATGCATCCAAGAGGAACAAGAATATGACATAATATATTGGAGTAGTTGTGTGGTTTATTTTTGTCGCAGTAGTAAGCTGATTAGCAGATAGTGTTGTGGATCTAGAGATACTACCTACCACAAAAAATACCTAGGTAGATCTCGCGATTTTTCGGGCTTAAAATACTTGAAAACGAAAGGACAATCGAGGAATTCAGGGCCGGCACAGCGGTGCTACTATTCAGAACATTTTTGACTGTAAAAATCCCGGTGAGAGTGGCGTAGGTCGAAAAAGCCACCACCATGTCTTGCATAGGATATAGCCGTGCGTACCATGGATGCTCACGGCGAGATAAATGGCCGCGATGGCCTCATAATTGTAAGGGTCTCGTGAAATATTATGGGGTCAATTTACTCGACTTCTTCGGTTCTTCTCCGTTCAACTCGCAATAATGTCTTGTCCCCATCTCCTGTCAACACTCAAAAGTATCACGATTGAGTTATGCTTACGCGCAACACTGACAAAATATCAACATCTGCTCTCGAGAGAAAATCGGAGAACTTTCTTAATGGAGCGGAACACGTGAGCCGCTCATCCCCTGCTTCTGCATTATGCTTATGCTTATGCTCTGCGGTTTGACGTTTTAGGCCAATTTTCCGCACGAAAAATAGGCTAATGCCCTCCTACCCCTTTATGCATCCTTTTTTGGTGGGGGTGAAGATAGCATCTTTATCCATCTCTGGTTAGCGTCGCACAGGTTCTGTCTTCAGAAACTTTCGGATGGAGCAATACGGATTCTTACGATCGTAAAACGGGCTTCCTTTACCTGACTGGCTTCAATCCTTTTGTTTCAGTACGTGGAAGAGAAGAGTGATTTTTGTTGCTGATGATTTTAATGGATTCTAGGTTTTATTGAACGAGCTGTGCGTGGGTAGGCGAAAAAGAGGCCAAAGTTGATAAAATTGATCACCAATGAATTTGCAAGAATATAAATATTAGACAATTCTTTAGATATTGTTCAGTCATCATACTATGTGTATGTAAACTGTTAATTCTCTGTATTGATATGGAACAATTGATTTGTTGAAGGGTTTCGCTATTGGTCAATTCTGGTCTGTTTTTTCTCCTTCGAATAGACGGGATTGCCGATTTATACAGTAGCCATATATTACCTCATCGTCAAGGGCAGCAATTGATAATGTCGTATCGATCTTACAAGTTACAACAAACCATTTCTTGATCGATACCGTACCCAAATGCAAAGATACGAGAGAGCGATCGAATAGCTTCGTAGATAGTAGACAAGACAAGACAAGACAAGGCTACCCCAATTTATTGTTTTGGGGGTTCGAATTTTTATGGATTGATTCGTCGATTTATACAAATCGCTATTGCCACCCCCTTAAAGCTGGCAGCGTTCCTGACTAGAACTTCCACCATGACTATCAAACTAATCTCTATTGAGTATCGTGCATAATCATACAAAAGATGAACCACACGTTAGTCCCGCACAATCGCCGAGCCAGTCGATGCAGGTACAAAAGTTGTTGCATGCTTCGAAGTTCACCCTTTTTGTTTGCCGGTAATGCGGTACGAAGCATACACTATTTCCATCTAGGTACGGCTCGTAACTAGAAGAACAAACTATTCTCCCTCGGGCTTAGATATGTCACCAGTCAAACGAATCATTCGAGCTAAAGGTGTTTAGATCAAGGTTTTTAATATTTATGTTGATGCCAAATTGCCAATGCCATCATGTTTTTTTCCCTCCGTCCCATCTTTTTTTATACATTTCGGCATTCGCGCTTGTTATTGGTTTCAACGAGCGGTAAATCGTGGCTGAATGGGTAGGTAAGGTTTTTCAGGGAATTAGGGGTGATATTATGTTGACGATGGATGGAACTCTGAATGGTTTCAATTGTTTGCGAGGGGGCAAGAAGCAAAGTCTCGGATTTCGAATACAAATAATTCTCTTCTTCCTAACTTTATCATCATAGTCAGTATACTGTGTAGAAAAGCATATATCTTAGTAAGTTTTGTGTATGTATTTGCAACATTGTCACATCATATCATTGTCAGGAAAAGATGTGTACAATGTACTGCGTTATACTGTATGTACACTTTGCATGACTCGGTCGGTTGATTGCATGTGTCGTTATAGTTACAAGTGATCGAGTAACGTGCAGCAAAAGATGTGCATGGTGATTGGTACGGAAAAGGTGCATATGGACTCGGATGAAGAAGGTCGGTACCAGAAAGTCAGAAGACGGATTCTCTTCAAAAAATGAAAGGTAAGAGCATTGTGCGACTCGACCCCCAAGTTACCACTCCACTGGCAATGATATATCAATTCGCCCACATCCGGTGTCTTTTTCCAGGGCATTCACCGTCTATCCAACGACAATCATACCGTAAGTATATACAAAGGCCGAAGACAGATGTTTCCAGACAAGAAAATGCGGCGGTTGGATTCGCTGCCAGCCACCAACGAGGGTTGATACTGGTCCTGAAAAGTCCGGAATCTGCAACAACGCAATTCAGGGGTATGGTATACCCATGTTTGAGGAGGAAGCGGAACAAAACCAGGATGACGAGAGCCACTACACGACGATTGGTGTATGAATTGGTAGTAGTGCACCAGTCTACGGAGCACTTAGGTAGTGCATCAATGGCAGCAGCGGAGCTTTGAATTATTATTCTTGCCGTACAAGTACAAAATGCAAGAATAACTTACACAGGACATAAAATTTTGCTTACGTGCGTACTTCTACATAAAAGTACATATGACGCCAAGCAACTTACATGGATCTTCTTTACCCCCTTTTTGGATCTTTTTCCAATCCAGGTCGTGCTCGCATGGGTGTAGGTTTTGGTGTAGGTGACTAAACCGCTGGGCCACGCACAGGCATCTTGGGGGGGAGGTATGATTTTCGAAAGGAATACAATGATCAAGGGATCGAGTTTATCAAATCCTGGATGGAGAGAAAGAGAAAGAGAAAGATTCACCTCGTTTAGTACCGGTATACCGTCCTGTTTTGGTGCCCGTCTGATGCCTTAGATCGTGCACAAAAATGTCAAACTGCCATTTGTAATGGGCGTCGGTATTCCATTACTCGATGTAGTAAATAATAGTCCAACAGTTTGTCAGATAGATTATACTAATTCATCAGTTCATGTAGGTATATGGATCGCGAGAAAGTAACTGGGTAGATGGAAAGATAGTATTGGATAACAGATGTAGAAAGTCGGTACCTAACAAGAATCAATTGAGACTACTGCATTACTATTTTTGAGAGAACCACCCCCCTCATCCCCACTCATCCACTGTGCCAATAGACTACATGAAGGTACCTACATGCGTTGGATGTATGAATTGGCAAATTCAATCAATGGTATGCGTTGTTGAGTTGATGTGCCTTTTAGGGAGGAATACTCGAGTACCTTCGAGCCTACCTACCTGGGTAGTTTTAGTTGGATGGAGAGGTCTAGAATAGAAAAGAATGACAAGATGGAGAATCAACAGGAGCGCGTGATTGTGTTCTTTTCCAATCATCCATTCACTCTCTCTCATTCCTCCTTCACCCCCTTTCTCTCGCTTTCTCTTACCTATTCTCTTTGTCTCTCATTCTGTACGTACAATATTGTCAGTATTGTACCTAGGCAATTAGAATTTCGAGAGTGAGAGTGAATAGAAGACCTAGATTATCCGAAGTAGAGAGATAGTTGTGAAGAAAGACTACTAGCAGCACACACACACACACACACACACACGCACGCATGCATCTATCTACAAGCCACCAATTGTCGGTTAGATTCTTTCTTGTTTACGATGACTATACTTGCTGCTACTGCTTATCTTTGTCTTGTTTTGTCTAGATGCTTATAAGTTCTCAACTTCTTACCTGCTTGTCTGCTGGTCTGTTTGCTTGCGAGCTTGCCTTGCCAGTCCAGTCCTGTCCTGTCCTGTAAGTTATGGACTTCGGCTTGCTTCAAAAGTTCACTTATGGGTTTGTGGATTGGTGGATGGTTTCAAGGATTAGCTCTATTTTAGTCTATTTTGATTGGTCAGACTCAAGTTGAGCCAGTAATAATTGAATAAATTTGACCAGTGGGTGACGGTTGACCAAATGACTTTTTAATACACCACGCTACGCTACCACATAACATAACCACACTACCAGTTTATCACACTACTCCCACCATTTATCACGCTAAAATTTATTATTCACTATACCCACACCTCTGATCCGCTCGCCTTTTCCCCCTTCCCATTCCCTCTTTTTTGTCTTATTCCCTTTCACTATCGTGGAATCTTCCTCTCTCTTAAAACAACTTCATCATCGTCTCTTCTATCAAAACTCTTTCCACCCCCCTTGTGATTTTCTCCCCTTTCCCTCTTGTCTTTCTTTTAATCGGATTCTTCGGGTCCATTACACTCCTTCGGATTCTCAGTTATCAAATTCACATTTACATTTCTACCTCTTCACAATTATTCTGTCCGTAGAGAAAAGAATAAAGTCATTCTTGACTTGAACACTCCTTCGATTCGAACTTCACACTTCCAGTCTTTTCATTCAACCACAAAGTAAACAGAAGAGTCATCTTGACCCTTTTAACACTCTTTCTTCATAAATCTACGATGCTTCATTTACGAATCCCTTGAGAATCTATTCAAATCTATACAATACATTACAATATTTCCTGCAAGATTCAGCGAAGCATTTTTTTTGAAATATATCCATCTTATCAAAGTTTGGATTTACTCAAAGACCCTTTTATTCATTCTCACTTAGGTTTCTATCCAGAAAAAGAACCTGTGCATACAAAGCACATAGCATCTCGACGATCACAGAGACTCGTGCAACCAAAGACAACCGCTTGTCATATACTACATACACAAACATTGGAGGAAGATTGAACTATTCGGAATATACGAAAGCAATTGACCACGGTCCCAACAACTTAAGAAAGATGTCGGACATGTCGCAAGAAGATGCTCTCAAGATGCTCTCAACACCTTCCCCTACCGCGTCGAACTCGGCTGGAAGTAGTTCGGCTTCCCGCAGACCTCCGCGCAAGAGCACATTAACACAACAACAAAAGAACCAGAAGAGACAGAGAGCTACACAAGATCAACTGGTTACTTTGGAAATTGAATTTAATAAAAACCCAACACCTACAGCCACAGTTAGAGAGAGAATCGCAGAAGATATCACCATGACTGAACGTTCTGTTCAAATCTGGTTTCAAAACAGGTCAGTTATTTTCATACACCAAGTAAGCATCGCATAGTCTAATTGCCTTTCGCAGACGTGCAAAGATCAAGCTCATGGCAAAGAAGAGTATCGAGACTGGAGAGACTTGTGAAATTCCAGAAACTATGCGCCAATACCTTGCGATTCAGGAGATGGAATCAGGGAAGTCATTGGGTGGTAACTTCTTGGGCCGAGGTGGACTTATGCCTTACGGTAGTGGCAACATGCTCATGGGTGGTGATCACGGCCCTCAAGGAAAAGTTGGTAGGTGGAACTAGAACTCTTCATGTTGTGATCTGATGCTGACATTGAATAGTGATTCATCATCTTTCGTGTAGATCACTGAGTATTGGATCCTGGAGACGAATTGGTCAGAATGCCATGGATCTCATCATCTTCTACTCGCCGGATAAGTCAACAATGACTTATTACATCAATAACGATCAAGCTGGTTACAAGATTGAGTATCCATTTTCGTCAATCAAAAATATCTACCTGGAAAATGGAGATAATGAGTCGCGACCTGGTGGATTAGTTGTTGAACTTATTCGTGCGCCAAACTTTTTCATGGATTCTTCTGGATCGGGTGGATTTTACCAGTGTGGTGATTTTACAGAAGACCAGCAAGCATCTCAAGTCATGGTTCATCATCTGGGTGGTCACCCTAAGGTTCTCAGTGGTCAATTAGCCAAGCTTGTTTCCCTTGAGTCTTTCATCACACGCGATAATTCATTCACACACCAACAACCATTATCTATCTCCGCACCTGCATCTCCAACTGGTCTCCGTCCGTCTTCTCAGCCAAATTTCAATGCGCAAGCGCATGTTGGTATGTTCCAAGAATCTCAATGGGGTATTGGTGTTCATCCAAGTGCGCGTGGACCTGGTCACAGAAGACAGAGGAGTAGATCCGTTCCAATGGCCGTCGATTTCTCCATGTTCAACAACCCAATGCCATCATTCCTCATTCAACACCCTGGTGAAAACCATCATCAACATCAACACCAACATGGAAACCCCAACATCTTTGCTCCTATTCCTCAACAACCAAACAACCTCGGACCTCTTGGACCTAATCTACGGATTGATACCTCATCGGGTTATGGAATGGATTTCAGACAGTATCCCATGTCAGCAGCAACGACAACTTCCCCATCGGATTATGCCAGCCCTGGCTTCTTCCCTCACCAAAATGATAATGGACCTATGACAGGACCAATGCCAACATCGTCTTCAATGCCAGCTTCGAACTTTACGCCATACTCGATGCCTTACCTGTCGCCTGATCCTTCTTCACTTGTTCCTCCATCCGTATCTCCTTTGTCTTTTATGAGTCATGGAGACCCAGCAATTGTTGATCAATCCCCACCAATGTCAATGATGCACCGAAGTGCTTCTGCCGATGTCTACAGTATGCATAATGATTCAGCCATCTCCGATGATGGTACCGGACTTAATGAGATGTATCAGAAGCACACCCTTAATATTCCTATGCATCCTCACTCCCCAGCTTTTGGTGAACAATCTGCGGCGGATATGGACATGAGTAATCTTGTTCAATTCCCTGTTGATCATGATGGTCTTTCGCCTGAGCATATGCCTCAATAGATTAGATCAACTTTTTGAACTTTTGGAATTGGCCGAGAGCCTGAAAGGGCTACTCTTGACCTTGGTTGGAAATAAGTTTGAAATTACAGATTGTTGAGATGATCAATGTCTGCATTTCAGAAAGTGTTTTTGCTTAGAGATTGTTTGGGGCGATTTTCAGGGGTGGCGTTGGGTTGATTTTCATTTTGCACGGAAAGGGGGAGGTGTCAACGGCCGTCTCAATTTTTGGGTATTTCATGTCGATTCTTCTCTCGACTTTGCACTTGCTATTTTGGGCATTGTAGCATAGTCTTGATTTCATATTCCCAAATTTCCTTCTGTCTTTTTACGCCACGACTTGCATGACGACTTTACCCAATTCTATCATGCCTGTCTGGTACAGCGATCGTTTTCTCATTGATATCTTCGCTCTTGCGCATTCTCTCTTGAACTTGATGTCTGTTAATCAGCTTCATCTTTACTGTTTTTACTTACCTCTCTTGGGGACATTTTGTGTGGTAGTTTGGATTGAAGATATAAATGGACGGGTGGAAAGCTTTAGGGGGAAAGTGTGCGATATTTGAATCTGGAAACAATAACATGGTAGGGGGGGGGGGGGGGGGGGGGGGGGGGTTTACAAATCTTGCTTTTGGTACTTTTTTATTTTGCTGGCTGGCGCACATGTGCGTAAAGCAATGGATTGATGAATCATGGTGGGCTTAATAGTGGAAAATCTATTTTGTAAAATCGTTTTCTTCTTTTTCTTTAGTCTTGTTCTTTTTTTGAGCTTGAGTAGTAAAGTTAAAAAAATGTGCATATAGTTAATATTTATGATGAGGTGTTTTTATGTGTGAGAATGTGTGTGAGTTTTTTCCCTACATGCTTTTGTGATGGATGTGTGAGATTTGTGTGATGTGATATGTCTGAGAGTGTATTTTGTTAGTTTGGATATTAAGTTTTGATCTTTACATTGACTATTGGCTGTTCTAGACCATGTATTACCTAGTTGGGGATTTTGTAAGATAGGTAGGACTTGTTCAGCTTGGGGGTTTGGTAACTTGTGGTGTTGGGATGTTGGGGTTGGGGTTGGGGCTGGGGTTGGGATGTATGAGGATCCATTGTATGCTAGATCTGGATCTGAATCTGGGGATTTGGGGGATATTGGGGAGTGATAAGTGGTTTATGAGGGGATGAGTGGATGAGTGGATGAGTGGATGTAGGTGAATAGATGAATGGAGGAGTAGATGGGTGGTAAGTATTGAAGGGTGGGTTTGGGGTTGGATGAATGGATAGGATGGATGATATGAATAGAGAGGTATTAGGCATGTGGACAGGAAGGTAGATGTGTTGGTAAGTGAATAAACAAAACGTTCAACTATAGATGTTACATGTATGTATCAAAATGTTAGTCGAGGGTTAGAGCGTTAGAGCGTTAGAGCGTTAGAGCGTTAGATCGTTAGAGCGTTAGAGCGTTAGAGTGTGAGCTGAATAGATATAATCTGTGATTGGAATATACCTGGCTAGATATCGACAGCTTGTATTTATATCCAATATGGTCACAATACATGTTATACGATGTCTATGCATGCATATCCCTAGTGTGTCCTCGTAAAACATTTCTCCTCGCTGACTATATCGCTGAGCCTCTTCTCTATCATCATAGATTCTGCAGTGGAAGTGGCACGTACATACCATGGTACATACTACATATATACGTACCGACCAGTAAGATATCACCAAAATATCTTTGTAGTAACAATCAATCAGCAATGACGAAACGAAACGAAACGAAAACGGGTTCAAGGGCTAGTTTTGTCTGGAGAATTGACCTACTTCTTTTTTTTCAACTGCCTACCAGGTATCTCTTTACAATTCACATTACCTAAAGGTCACCAGACATTGATTGGGATTGGAAATATCGACCAATGTAGGTACCAGTGTATATGTACTCACTCGTTCGAATAGTTTTACCTTTACACCATTTTTTCTTCTTCTATTCTATTAATCAATAATTGCTATTGTTATTGTTATTGTTATTTGTGTTTGGTGTTTTGTGTTTTGTTTACAGTATTCAGTCTTGAGCTTGGGCTTTCCTCCACAAGGTTTCGCAAAACTACATACATACCCAGACTAGGTACTTCGCAGATACAGATTGCTTCGCACAAGCTCCACAAAGTTATTCTTGTTTGCAGTTGTGGTTACACTTGATTTATACCTTTATTTTTGGTAGTTTTAGGGCACTTATTATTGTCTGGTGGCTGGAGAGGCGGTGCATAAATTAACTCGAATTGAAAAGGAAACCGGAGGTAGTTCTCGCAACACCTTGAAATTGATGAGGAACAACAGATGAATCAGAACCATGACCGGTGATATTGGAGCAAGAAGTACGAGTCCATCGTCTTGCGATGAAACAACCTCATCAGACGATTCGAATGCCCCGCCTGCGACAATGGACCCCGCACCTCTCGCAGCGAATAAAGAGAATCATCGTGTGCGCTTCTCGGTGGATGTAGAACGAGATCGAGAACGAGGAAGTTTTGTCGAATCTTCTAGTCAGAGACCTGCGACTCCGAATTTAAGTGTCGATACTAGGGTAGCGGGGAATGAAACAGCTGCAGATGGCAGATCAACAACATCGGGACAAGGGAGGAAGGTTCTGGGGATGTCGCCAATTTCGCCGAGGACGAGGGATAGAGGGTATTCGTTGAGAAGGACTTTATTTGCGCGAGGATTGAACAATTCGGAACCCGAGCCGGAGAATATCGAACTTGCAGAAGCAGAACCTTCACAGAATTGTGGGAAGAAGACACAAAGTTCGGTAGCTGTATGTCCGGTACATGATGAGATTGAAGAGACACCAAGCGAGAGTACCCGGCCTACGAGCTCGAGTAGAACCTCAAGATATAAGGACAAGAAGGCTTTTGGGACGAGTGATTTACCAAATTATGATCGCTTTGTGCGCAAGGTTAAGGGAGACGATTCCATTATCTGGAAAGCGAAGAAGACATCGCAATGGTTTTGGAGAGAGAAGATTTTGAAAGATATTCTTAGACAAAGAGAAATACCTCCTTCGAAAGATGGACGACATATTGATTTAGATGCTACTCGTCCGCGAGGGACCCCGCTAATTGATGAGAGGACTGGAGTTGCATATATCGGTAATACTATTCGCTCTAGTCGATACACAATATGGAATTTTGTACCCCGACAGCTTTTCTTCCAATTTTCAAAGCTGGCAAATGCGTACTTTTTACTTGTTTCTATTCTTCAAATTTTTCCTGGACTTTCACCTACGGGAAGCTACACCACCATTGCTCCACTTTTAGTTTTCGTGATGATCAGTATGGCCAAGGAGGGATATGATGACGTTCGTCGCTACAAGTTGGATCAAGTTGATAATAACAATCAAACATTGGTTTTAAACGCATATACACCTCTAGATATCAATGAGAAATCTCATATCGGATCTAAAGGTCCGCGATCAAAGAGGGTCAAGAAGGGCTTGGGTATTGATTCTCCCGAAACGGTTCATGAGATCGACATTGAAGCTACTGCTTCTGGACCAAGACATTGGACAACGTCGAAGTGGAAAAATCTCAAGGTCGGGGATATTATAAAACTTGAACGGGACGAAGCGGTACCTGCAGATATTCTCCTTTTACATGCAGATGGACCTAATAATATCGCTTTTATCGAAACCATGGCCTTGGATGGTGAGACAAATTTAAAGACGAAATCACCTCCGGTTCCTTTGGCGAAGAAATGCTCAACGGTGGAGAAGTTGGTTGATTGTCGAGCCCACGTGGTGATTGAGGATCCCAATCTGGATTTGTACAATTTTGATGGGAGAGTTACTTTTGATGGCGAGACGTTACCACTCACAACTAATGAGATTGTTTTCCGAGGAAGTATTCTAAGGAATACGTCTAATGCCATTGGTATGATTCTCAACACGGGCGAAGAGTGCAAAATTAGAATGAACGCCAATAAAAATCCTCGAACGAAAGCACCCGAGATGCAAAAGATTGCAAACAAGATTGTCATTATTCTCGTCATATTTGTCATTATCCTTGCTTTGTTTTTTACCATTGCATATCAAGTATGGTCCCAGAATGTCGAGAATAATTCTTGGTATTTGACAGGAGCGCATTTTAAATTCAGCTACTCGATTGTTGCATTTATCATCCTCTTCAATACGTTGATTCCACTTTCGCTATATGTTAGTTTGGAAATTATCAAGGTTGGACAATTACTTCTCATGCATGATGTTGAGATGTATGATCCCGTATCGAATACTCCAATGGGTTCAAATACGTCTACGATTCTCGAAAATTTGGGTCAGATTAGTTATGTGTTTTCTGATAAGACGGGTACTTTGACCGATAATGTTATGCGTTTTCGAAAACTCAGTGTTGCTGGATATGCTTGGCTTCATGATTTTGATTTGGTTCGAGAAGCGGCTGAACTAGAGTTGGATGTGAGTAAAGGAGTTAAAGTGAAGTCAAAAAATAAAGGCAAGGGAGTCTCTAAACACTTTTCGAAGAAACGAACACATCAGTCTCATGTAGATGATGATAGATTGAACAGCTCAACCACCGATCTTCCTAGAAGATCAGGATCTGTCTGTAGATCGTCAGCACAACCAAATCGCATTCAACCTGAATTTCGAACTGAGGAAATGATTCGATACATGCAAAGTAAACCTCATGGTATTTTTACTAAGAAGGCTAAATTCTTCCTCTTGTCCATTGCACTTTGTCACACATGTCTTCCGGAAGTTCGAGAAAATGGGCATATTGAATTTCAAGCTGCATCTCCTGATGAATTGGCTTTGGTACAAGCAGCTCAAGAACTTGGATATTTGGTCATAGATAGACCTGCTCGTTCTATTACTTTGACCATTCCGAGTGTATCCGAGGATATAACGGAAACTTATGAAGTTCTTGATGTGATTGAATTTTCGAGTAAGCGAAAGCGAATGTCGATTATCGTCCGTTTTCCTAATGGAAGTATTTGTATCTTTTGTAAAGGTGCAGATTCTTCAATCCTGCCACGTTTGAAGCTCGCGCCATTAGCTATGCAGAAAGCTTCCGAGGTCCAGAGAAGATCAAGTGTGAGAAAGAGTTTAGAAGCCGAGGAAGCACTACGAAGAATGAGTGAAAGTAGTCCTAGGACAAGTTACAGTCGACCTAGTATGAATCTTCCACGATCAAGTTTAAGTCGAAGTCGGAAAAGTATTGGGGGTGGAAGACCAAGTATGGCCAGTACTCGATTAAAACCTATACGAGATGAGCTTGATTCTTGGTTGAGAGAAAGAGAAAATGATGTTGAATTGCCAGATTTGGATGGATCGGCTGATGCTTATAGAACTCCGAGAACTTCAATAGCTATGGGTCGATCTTCGTTCGCTTCTTCGGATGTTAGAACTTCTATGCAAACTGAATATTTTGATGAGTTTATTGATGAAGCATTGGTTTTGGATGATGCTGCTGTTTTTGAACGTTGTTTTCAACATATTGATGATTTTGCTGGCGAGGGACTTCGAACTTTGTTATATGGTTATAGATTCCTGGAAGAGCAAGAATATACTGGATGGAAAAAGACATATTTGGATGCGACAACGAGTCTAGTAGATCGTCAAAACATGATTGAAAATGCAGGAGAGATGATAGAACAAGATTTTGATCTTGCGGGAGCCACAGCCATTGAAGATAAACTTCAAAAAGGTGTTCCGGAAACGGTGGATAAATTGAGGAGAGCGAATATCAAGGTTTGGATGCTTACGGGTGATAAGCGAGAGACGGCTATTAATATCGCGCACTCGGCGAGGATTGCAAAACATTATTCGGAAATTGTCATTCTGGATCGCACTACTAGTGAAGTTGAGCAACGAATGGCTACTACATTATTTGATATCAATAATGGAAATGTCGCTCACTCGGTTATCGTTGTGGACGGACAAACCCTTTCGGATATCGACGCGAATCAAACACTTTCTCTATTATTCTTCGATCTCGTCGTCCAAGCCGATTCAGTCATTTGTTTTCTAGCAAGCCCCAGTCAAAAAGCATCGCTGGTAAAGAAAATCCGAACCAAAGTCAACAAATCCATCACGCTAGCTATTGGCGACGGCGCAAATGATATCGCCATGATTCAAGAAGCTCACGTGGGAATCGGCATCAGTGGCAAGGAAGGTCTTCAAGCAGCTCGTATATCCGATTACTCTATCGCTCAATTTCGATTTCTCCAACGTCTCTTGTTCGTCCATGGGCATTGGAATTATGTGCGCACGGGGAAATACATCTTGGCGACCTTTTGGAAAGAATTCCTGTTCTACATGATTCAAGCTATCTATCAAAAGTGGAATGGATATTCTGGAACTTCCCTCTTTGAATCCGCTTCTCTAACTGTCTTTAATACGCTCTTCACATCACTATGTGTTATCTTCCTCGGTGTATTCGATCAAGATCTTTCGGCTACCACGCTTCTTGCCGTTCCGGAACTCTATACGTATGGACAACGTAATGAAGCGTTTAATTTGAAAAAGTATTTTGGTTGGACCTTCATGGCGGCGAGCGAAATGATCATCATCTTCTTTTTGGCGTATGGACTTTTTGGAGAATCGAGGTTCACGGATGATAATACTTTGTATTCGTTGGGGAATTTGTGTTTTACGGCGGCGGTGATTATTATCTTTACGAAACTTCTGTGAGTACTCAATTGTCTTTTTCCTTTCTTTTCCTTTCCATCTTCATTTCCATCTTCATTTCCATCTTCATTTCCATTTCCGATTTCGCTTCCATTGTCATTTCATCTCCATACATACCCCTTTCCACCAACCCGAAATCCCATACTAATATCCCTCCCCCACAGTATCCTAGAAATGCATAGCAAAACCTACATCACAGCCATCGGTCTCATTCTCAGCATAGGCGGCTGGTTCCTCTGGAATCTTCTCCTTTCTGCCCTCTATTCCCCCGAATCACTCACCTACAATGTCCGCGATGGGTTCATTCATCACTTTGGTAGCAATCCACTGTGGTGGTGTACGTTAGTTGTTATCTTGGCGGCGGTGACGGTGTTGGAGGTGGGAGTGAGTAGCGTGAGGAAGACTTTTTGGGGGAATGATATCGAAGCGTGGCAGGAGTTGGAGAAGGATGCGGGAGTGTGGAGAAGGTTGTAGGCGGCGGTTAGGGGAGAGGATGGAGATATGGGTTGTGAGATGGGTTGGGATGGTAAGAAGAGTCAAGAGGAGCTGGAGGAGGGGGAAAGAGAAATTGCGGAATTGCTTGAGAGACCTCGGATTATGCATTCTGAAGCGCGAGCGGGAGAGCAGGAGATAGAAAGAGAGAGACCGATGAGTAGTGGTACTGGGGTAGCGAGAACATCTACGTATTTAAGAATGAGGAAGGGGAGTTTAGCTGATGCCGGTGTTGGTGTTGGGGTTGGTGCGGGTGCGGGTGCAAGTGTAGAGGATTACGATGACGAGATCGGACATGGACATGGTCATGTTATTACGAGTCCCATAAGTCCAACTGATACAACGGGAGAAAAGGGTATTAAAGGAACTAAAAGGAGAGTTTTCAGCTTTAGTTATCCGGGCATGAAGAGATGAAAGTACGAAAGGAATGAAGGTATGAAGAGATGAGAGTATGAAAGGATAATCGAAAAATGTACATTCGATTACGAAAAGAGCCAAAATTAAATGAAATGAGATGAGATGAATGTCCGATATGGGATTTCTTTTGGGTCTTGGGATGGGTGGGTGGGTGGATTTTTGATCTTTAACATTCCGTTTCTGGTTCTGGTTAGGCATTAAGCATTTGTAATTGTATTAGCAAGAGCAATAGAGGTAGCGTTAGCACTAGCAATAGGCTTCAGTTTCGATCTGCATTCGTATTCGTACTTATATTGGATACTAATTGAGAGATTGTCTTTTTCCTGCAGCTACTTGCTACTTACTACTACTGCTATGTGAAGTTTTAGGTATAGAAGAAGAAGAAGAAGAAGAAGAAAGAGAGAAAGAGAGAAAGAAAGACGATAGATGAGAGAGAGCAGGAGAGAAATAAAGGGAAACTTCCCAAATCAAATACATAATTGATTCTCATGATGATCCGATATTAGTGTCAAACACTGGTGGGTTTATCGTATATAATTCATATGTAAGCGCTAACGATATTGGCTATAAATCGTGATAAAAATAATATCTCAGCCAACATAGCTCTAGCTTATTTCCCTTCATTTTCAATTCGCCCAGCAATATAGCGATAGGTAGTTCCATTTATATACTTCTCCCAAATCCCAAATATACCCAGCTAGCCATCCCCTCACATAATCCATCAAAATATCCTCAATTCGTCTGACCATCATTAATGACAATGCAACTCTTCCATCATTCAACAAAATCCACATATCCTCTAAACATATCAATGAAATCTGGATCCATCTCACCCACCCAAGCAGGTTCTTGACGGATATCGGCCTTCACATTTCCACTCTGCTCATTATCACCGCCATTCCCTGTATCCGATCCCATAATTCCAGAGCCCATTTCATTGATCCATGCTGTAGCACTACTTCCACTAGTAGATTTTATAGCGTCTTCCGAATCCTTTCCCGTGCTTTCCATACCTCCACGATTCTCATCCTCACCTTCCACATCAATCCTTCTTCTTTTCATCTGAGGTAATACCGGACCATCAGTATCCTCGTTCTCATTTTCACCCCACTGCTCATATCCCATCACATTACCATTTTGGAAATCTTTCATCCACAGACTTGACTGCTGTCGCTTTGCAGATGGCATACCAACATCAATATTATCAATCTCATCATCTTCTCCTTCATGATATTCTCTTTGCATCTGGCTCATCAATGGACTAGAGAATTGTTGTTCATTGACTTCCTCAGAATTGAATGCCGCAAAGTCAAAAACATTATTAGCGAAGCTTGTATTGAGTTTGGGAGTAGCTGGAGCAGTCGGGGCATTTGAAGCAGCTAGAGCAGTTCGAAGGTTGATAGAATCATCCAAACCTATCATCGCAGCTTCGAGACTACCAGATGAATCTTCAAATGGGTTATTTGAAAGAGTTTGTTGCTCATTTTTATCTTTCCTAGAGATATCCATACCCATAGCTGGAGGTAGAAACTGAGTTGCAGAGACAGAGACACCTTTAGATGCTTGTTTTTCACTGCTTAAAAGAGCAGAAGGGGAAGGAAATTCATACTCATCAGAATCAAAATGTTCCGATTCATTTTTTTGCTCGTCCTTACAGCCATCAGCATCCATGAATGAAAGATTTGGCATTTGTCCACTTGCATAAGAGAACTTGGGTTGGCCTTTTGGAAGTCGAACAGATGTATCTTTTTGAATACTCGTGTGCAAATTATGTAATTTGCGATAATCTCTAGGAGTAACATCGGGATATGTTACTGGAGGCAAAGTTTTCGAAAGATCAATTACTTCAACAACGTCTTGATCCGAACTTGGACCCAACGATTGCATAATCTTAGGTTTCTTGGTCGGCTTCGAGATTTTGGTACCGGAAGGTTGAGTATTGCTCATATTGGACTTGGTCACAGTCCCCTTAATCTTATCATCAACCTTCGAAGCTTGGGATTCAGCAATTCCAGTGGAAGACTTCTTTCTCGTAATCTTTCTAGGTTTATCCAAACCTTCACTACAACACCTGTGCTTGCAGATCTGACCATTTTTCAAAGGATTTCCATCACGGCAATGATGATTACAAGCCCATTTCCCGTTTTCCATCTTCACAGGCTCTAGTTCGATGATGTCTTCTTTGGCTTTCTTATTTTCTTTGAAATTGCCCAGACCTACTGTATCAATATCAATAAAAGCATCCGAGCCATAATCACTAGACGCTCGACGTCCACCTTCAATTTGCTTAGCTACTGCGAGCATAGCATCATCATCAATACCATCATCGAATTCATCAGAAGTTCCCTTATCTTCTGGCTTAGACATCTTTATGCTCTGCCGCTCAACCATAACTTTCGGAGGAGAAAACTCAGATACGGGAACATGGTGCTGTAGAACGCAAGATTTCAGAGTACCAACAATCTCATCGCATGCAAGCCAACATTTGATCTCATCATCAGTTGATGAAAGTTCAACAGTAAACTCTTGTTTAGAACCACCATTCGACAACTTTTTGATGTTCATACGCGAGAAATACACCAAAGTACCGCTAGATGTCTCGGCTATGAAGGTTATTGAAGGTATCCTACCGGACCAGTTCGGTACCTTTGCATTCGCATAACCAAGTACAGCATTGACTTTAATCTTCGGTTGCTCTCCTACTTTTGAAAAGGCTCTCCCAACAATTTGAGCAGTGAGAGTTAATTGAGGAAATTCAATCAAATTATCCTTCATCTTCTTCCCAAATGGAGGGTTCTTTCCCATAACTCTCTCAATCCCTGCCGTATCAAGCCCAGCAAGCTTCTCAACAGTATTGACATTATTCCCAGCCAGTTTTCGTAAGGATGCTGGTCCTATTTGGGGAACTTGCCTCAATTGTAAAGATGAATTCTCCCAGTAACCCGCTGTAACACTCCTACAAAGGTCAAGAGCACAACGTACAGATATTGAATCACAATCCACAGATTTACAATCAACAACACATCGAATCAAGCGTTGAAATCGTTCAAGTATGATATTAGTCTCCATCGCGAACTGTCGGCTGATGACTCGAAAGTCGTTATTCATCAATGGTTCAATGCCACCTAGTTGTACTTGAATCATGAGAAAGATTTTATGACCTGTTGTTGATATATTCTCCTTGATTTGAAACTTCATCATTGGTGATTTGTTGAATTCTCGAAGACTTGATCTTTCATTCGGCTTCATTCGAAGGTCTTTAAATTCTGCTGCTTGGCATATGGTATTCAAGATTACTTCCGTCTTCGAATGACGAGGAATACTCAATAATAATTTCATCGTTTCAAACTGAACCATGTATCGACTCATAGCAGCACCGTAATCTGTGCACGAAAAATTTACCTCCTTTGTGACGAGCTCATATTCTTGAAGCAGTTTGATGTCTCTCTCACATACCAATTCGAGCTGTTCTTCCGCATCTCTACTAGGAACAATCCCAGAAAATGTGTAATACTTAGGATTCTGTCTCATCCTGACACTCAAAAATGTCCCCCCTAACCAAATTTTGGCTTCATAAGCAGTCTTGATGGTGCGAAGTCCGATTTCCGAGTTGAGATGTTCGATAAGATTCAAGTGTAGCGTACTCTCCAAGATATCTTGACCGGAAATCATCTTTTTGTATCGATCTGCTTTCTCCATTCGAGTCATAATGATTGCAATAGCACTATCATCAAACTGAGGTCTTCCAGCACGGCCTAACATTTGCATAACCTCGAGGTCGGAATACTCAACAAGTCCACTATCTTGAAAGCAAACTGTCCCCTTCAGAACCACAAGATGACAAGGTAAATTGACTCCAACAGCTAATGTCGAAGTACAACATATTACACTGATATCTCCTTTCAGATATGCTGTCTCAATAACACATCTGTCTTGCGCATCAAGACCTGCATGATGTTAAGCAACACCACATCCAACCAATTCTTGTAGATCTTTACTTCCTACCACTGTTCGAATAGTTGGAGCTGGCCAAGCACGGTCAACAACTCTTTGTCGAGTCCAATTTTCTGCTAGAATAGCTGCCGTGCCCTCGCATGATTTTCTTGTGAAGCAAAAAACCATGATAGGCTTCTTACAAGAATATTTTTGAATCAAAGCCGGCAACTTGCCATCAAGGATTTTCTCGAAAGCAAAATCATTTGCACGACTCTCATATCCATGAACATGTTTCCGTAACTTGACAGGTCGAAATTCTTCACCGAACGTTTCCCGATGAGCAGGTAATTGTCGACTGCTTGAATCCCTTCCAAGCCAAGTGGCAATATCATGTCTGGAGCATAAATAAATTAGTGTTTGAGAAATGCTGCACCAATGGATATCTACTTACGCATTAGGAACGGTAGCACTCAAAGCAACAAACCGAACACTAGCTCCAATAGAATGCATCCGAGAAACTACAGCCTCAAGAGTGGCCCCTCTAGCGTCTTTAAGGATATGAACCTCATCAATCAAGAAAAGTTTCACCAATTGCAGAAGCTTCTGATAATCTGTCCATTTTCGTGTAATACTATCCCATTTCTCCGGTGTGGTGATAATGATCGACGCGTTCCCTACTCGACTCATTTCGGCATTGCTAGTGTCACCAGTAAGTTCCGCAACAGGTAAATTCAAATGACTAAACTTCTTGGTCCAATCCCTCATACGTTCCGAACAGAGAGATTTAATCGGTGCTTGATATACGATCTTGAACTGTCCAGAACCATAGCTTTCAACTAGCTTACAAATAGCAAGTTCCAGAAGAGCCGTCTTGCCACTTCCGGTAGGAGCAGAGACGACAATATTATTATTGGTCTTATAGTTTGGTGCAAAACATTTAGATTGTATAGCATTGAAGAGTTCGTACGGGAAAATTTGACGAAATCGATCCGGAAGTTCATGAGGGGAGACGAGCTGAATTCCGTGTGCCATTGGTGGTCCATTCCCAAAGGGAATAATCTGACGGTCATTTTCAAATTTTCCAGCATTACCAGGGTATGTCTGAGCAGTCGAGAAACCCGAATGCTCTAAACTATGACCGATCTCCTGCCCTTGAGAGACTCTCGATGATAGAGCATATCTCTCACTCGATGAAACCTGATTCTGAGGTGTATGTGGACTTGTATACTGGTGTTCAAGCCCCTGCCCTGTTTCTTTTGTATTTTGCGGAGGTAAACGGCGATTCGAATTTCGACGTGAACTGACTCTAGCACTAGGACTCGAAACTGAAAATTCGGAAGGAGAAGAGTTTATGGATGTATTTATGCGTTCAGGAGGTCTATAGGCGAAGGCACCTAAAACAATTAGCCGACATAGTTCGCATCAATTCAAGAAAGGAATGATAAATGCCATACTCAAGTCCATTCTAGTAGACGGTGGTGTAAAAACCTGTTGGCTCTGCTGCTGAAACTGCTGTGGTCTCTCCAATTGGGTCTGAAAAGTGTTCTGTTTTGAAGGGCTAAGTCCCATAGGTCGGGGCATCGACATTGACGTCTGCGAGATCATATTATTGGCAAGCTGAGTAAGAGGACTCTGTCCTTCAACAACACCAGAATTGGAAAGATGTGCTGGTCTATTTCTAGATTTAGTTTTCAACTCGATATCCTGCAAGATCTGCTGTTTGAAGTGATTATCTGTACTGGTCACAACCCTAGGTTCCTTTCGTTCAACGGAAGCCTTGGAATCTGCTTGGCCGCCAACATGAGAAGGAAATCTAGGAAGAGATAAGCGACCTTGTCCATTACTAATGCCAGTCGTAGAATATGCAGCGAGTCTTTGCATAGGTTGAGAGAACTCAAACGAAGGACTACTCAAGTATCTCTGAAGTGGATCATGTCCCGGAATATCATATGAAGCTCGCGCATCTGTATTTTGACCAAGAGGCGACATCCTTTGCCCTGCCTGCCTTGGCCCCGGAGCAAAAGTAAAACCGGTAGAAGTTGGTTCCTCTCTAGGTGCCATCAAATATCCAGTCGATTGGTTATGCTCCATGCTATTATAATGACCTCGCACGTTCAAATCCTGGCTGTATGTACCAGTAATTTGTTGAGTATGTTGCATTGGAGATGGTCCAAAGGCAAATCCTGGGTTTGGGAGTAACTGTTGAGAGTCTTTACCTGTGAAGAAGTTTGTAGAAAATCCTGTATCTTTTCCATCTTCATGATGAGGTACACTACCAGATGTATTTCCAATTGCACTATTCATGATTTTCTGTAGATGAGGATCCCAACCTCTATCCATGGTGACTTTCACTCGACGTGGAGCAAGACTTTGCTTGTTTGTTCGTAGGTCATCAGAAACCTTTTCAGGATTGATGATAAATGAAAAGAGATTGAGAAGGAATAGGAAGTATCAGATAACTGTCTTTTACACTAAGAAAAAAATATCATCAACACATGAGGAACAATGAAATCAAGTGTGTGTGTGCGTTGAAGGCATCCATTGACGTTGGTGCCCCTCAGTTGTTTAGCGTGCTTTCCATTTTTGACCTCACTTCACTTTACTATTCACCTACCAACCACGTCGATACTCTTCACTTAAAAAATCGAGTAAATTATATCGTGCAATGCATGAAATCTTAGGATTGTAGTATCAAAAGTCTCAAACCGTGTCAACATCAAGAAGATCTCCTTCTCGTATCTATCATAGGTCAAACGTCACGTGCCCTTCATCCATTCCCTTCCTTTTCATTGCCTTTTTCGTACGGAAAAATCATTCCAGCTGACTTTCCCTAATCATATATGTAGTATTTCGCTATTTGATAGGTATCCTATGCGTGTGCTCGCAAGACATTTTTTTTGCCCACCCAGGTATCATTTTCTTCGTCTCTTCATTTCGTCATTACGCTTCACCCCTTCTTTACCTCTTCACCCGATCCTCAAGCGATCTCTATGGAGTTTCCAACAGTATGAAACCATTGTCGATGCTCGAGAGATTTGGGATGATAAATCGCTCGCTAAAGTGAAGTATGCATTAAAGGACCCCGCTGCAACTCGCGCACTATCAACTTCAACCCCAGTCTATTCAACCTATTCACCCAGAGATCAATCATCCCTCTTGACCTTTCCTCTCGAACTTCCCACCCTCGAATGATGTCTCATAGGCGAACTAGGCCTACTAGTTGATAACGATGCTCCCGCTCCTGGGCCTTTCAGCCCATTTAATGGATCCAACGTCAAACTTGACCTATCCTCTTCGTACTTTGGCGTAAATCCATTATCAATCGTCGTCTTCTCATAACTCGCGATATTGATTGGTGGAGGTCTATTACGTTTCCTCTCCGGACCACTGTAGAGCCATGTTGCAAAGAGGACTATTGATGTACCAATAAGGAACTATGAATATATTAGTAACAATTTTAAAAGTAATTTTCTCAAAGCCTTACATTGAGTGTAACCTTGAAGTCAAAAAACCAAACGCTGAAGATAAAACTAATAACAATGCTAATACTTGTTGCGAAATTCTTCGCGATATTATCACTATAATTTATGCAAAGTGCAACGAGAATCCCTCCCAAAGCTTGCATAACAATCGCTTTCCAAACGATCGCATTATAGCCATCAAAGAAACCATTCTTTGCAATTTCCTCTCCATCTTTGAATATCACTCCAAAAATGAAAGCTGGAAAGAGAGAATAGAAAGAAAGCTGAACATTCCTCGTCCAGATCGTAACATGAGTCGTGGATTCCTTTAGCACCTTCTCAAAATATACCCCTGTGAGACCTGATATGACAGCCGCGCCCAACACAGCCATAAGACCAATTGAATAATTCATAACTGGTTTGACAAGTCCTTGATCTTCTTGTATTCCCTCATATGTAGCAGATCGTTTCGTAAGACCTTCGGAAACCCCCTCCAAGCCACGTTTTGTCAATTCGGCTGCTACTTCCACTGCGCCAATGCCCATTTGTCCCAACTCATGAAAAGAGCGTGGAAAGTAAAACCGGGATTGTGAATCATTCATCGTCGAATAGGCAGACGGGGTACCGCCGGGTAATTGTACAATTGTAACACCAATTGTGAGCAAAACTAGAGCGTTCCATCGTTTAGAAGAAAGTGCCTTTCTAAGCAAAACCACACTGAAAATCGCCGTTGTGAGGATCTACATAGCCAAATTAGCGAACAATCATCCCGCACATGTAATAGACAGAACCGACCTTCAATTGATATAAAACCTGAAATTGCACAGCTTCCAAATTGCTCACAGCAATGTATTGTAAGGAATTCTGCAGGGTGTACAGAGTAGCTGGGATAGCCAATTTCCACCCATCTCCAGAGAACACAGACATATATAATTGTTCGAAGAGAACCGTAGCTGGTGTAGAGGGGGGTAACGTTCGTGAAATATCTTACATGGCAATTGTCAAGGAAACAGCCAGCTTCAAGATCTCATTAAGGAAAACCGCGGTTGATGTGAAATATCTATGCCCACCCCCTAATGGCATTATCCTACTATAATGCATTATCTAAACCCATATTAGCTAACCTTCCCCCCAATATATCGTGTCGAAGAAAAAGTAGAAGCATTTCGATCATGTCAACGTACAAGTATGAGGGCCGAGTTTTGGAAAGTAAGCTGTCAAAAGTATTAGCATAAGTACATTCCCCAAAGTCATCAAAGTAGATCCTCACAGAAATAAGAGAAACATGCTTCATCGACGCCCCCATCCAACTCTGCGACGCGTCTTCTATCGCCATCGCGCTCAAGGTTATACTGCTCTTGCTCTGTGTGCCCAAACCGTGGGGGTGGATTTCCTCTCTCTATCCTCAATAATCTTATCTCTCAAAATAGGAATAATATCTTTGAAAGTAAAATAAAATTGATCATGAATAAGCAAAAGCCTTTAAGTGCAAGGCAAACAGTGAGGTCAATGATGTAAAGGAAAGGAAGTAATTTTGGTCTTGTTAGAAGAGTGACGATCTAATGTTCTAGCTAGATATTTCTTGACCCTGTTCATTGGTTTGCCCTGCCGTGCTTTGCTTTGCTTTGCTTTCCTTTCTAGATGTTCAAAATTCAAGATTCTTGGTTGTACATATCAACCAATCATCATCAAGATGCAGCAAGCTCTCTCCTGTAAATCCACCACCACATTGACAAGCTGATCAAACTTGTACAATGTGGAGATTTACATGCCCTTGTCCTCTCCAATTTTATGAGGATCCATATTCACCGAAGTAGGATTCTGATTTCTAATTTCAGAGTTGATCAGCTATCATCAAACAATTCACGATAATACCTACATTGAAGAACTATTGAAGCATCAAATTAATCAATTAATGAATTCCATCTCATCTCATCTCATCTCATCTCATCCCATCCCATCTCATCTCTCCCCATCCCATCGTTGAATAATCACAAACAAACACCCACGGTCAAAGCAGCTCAAAAGAATTCTCCCCCCCCCAAAAGTTTAAACCACATCTCCAAATTCAATGACAACATATGTCTCACCATCACCCACCTGGGTATCCCCAGATCTCCAGATCAATCCAAAGATCCCACAAACAGAATCACCTCACCACGCACAAACAGCACCTAGTTAGCTAGTTGACTAGTTTTCATACCCAAAACCTAATCCAACACATACATTTACCAATCGACCATTCCACGAGCCCACCAAACCCAACTTCAAAAAGTAGATGCTAGCATTGTTCTGTACTGGAGTCTGAATCAATAGGTAAATAATTTTATACACATACAGCATTAAATTATAGCTACATTTATATTTACATTTACATAACACCATTCCCACACCATGCACACAAACACAGACATACAAACATACAAACATACACACTTCCCATCCCCAAATCTTCCTTCCTCTCTTCTCTCTCCTCTCTCCTCCCTGCCTCCCTCCATCTATCCATCCATCCATCCAGTCCTCAACCCAAATCGACCCAAACCCAACATCCCTTCCTCCTCTCACCTCTGACTCGCAACCCAGCCTAAGCCAAACCATCCAACCACCACCCACCACCCCGCTCCCTCC